>SGPL01000216.1:0-51499 GCA_004802705.1 Bondarzewia mesenterica
TTACCGATGAGTGAACTTTAAATTGGTCCATCTTGTCGGTCCGAGTCGTGGTGCCGCTGCTAATGTGTAGTGAGTCCCAGCCATGCAATATGGACCTACGTCTCTATGTATTACCCACGTGGTCACCTACCATTCGACGAGCGAGGATATCCAAACTCGAAAAGTAAGTACCAGTTCGGCATAGGAGTTTGTGTCGCGGCCCGCGCACAAAGTTTCGTGATACTTTGACAGGCTTCGATGCCATCAACAGCGTGTAGTACAAGTAAACTCCACAGTGCCAGGCCGTAACATGTTTGACATATCTGCAAGTATCTTTCTGTTCGGGAATCGACCACCGCATTCAAACCGCACTTCGGCAGGACTCTCCGTCACATGGATATCTCCGTATAACGTTAACACATTGCACCCCTCACGCGCATCATCGATACGGTCTCGCAGATTCCCACAGACCAAGGTCTATTCGATCGTCGGGCTTGTACAGTACATACTTACGCCCTCATCAAGAAACAGAACCCACACTCTTGTCCCTAACCGAGATCGTCTCGATCAAGTCTTCCTCGTGCACAATCGACGATGGGCCTTGATAATGGCGGTGTCCGCTGTGGTTCCATACAAGTGAGCTTCTCGTTTTTCTAAACACGACAGTGACGAAACATACCCGATAACGAACCAAACGCTGCAATAACACGTACACCACGATCAGTCAATCTAAATAATTACTATAACGCATCCGCGAACTCTACTCACCCGGACAAAATAATAACACCTCCAGTGATGACCTAGATCAACGGCGCTCGTTATTTCAGCGACCAAAGAACAGAAAAAAGCACATACCGAAGCGTAGTTCATATTGTCCTTCGTCACAGGGAGAACCGTAGGGATTGATAATATGACCGAAACGAACAGTGTCCAAAGGATGCAGTTAATGTTGACTACCCAGCCCAGAATTCCTTGCCCCATGTAGAAAGGGCCTGGCTTAAATCTCACTTCAGGATGGCTTTCGAAAACACGACGTCTGTATACAGGATCATTTCACACAAGCCATTTGCACAAGATGCGGAGCGAACGCACAAGAAAATAGGAATGATGTAGCTCATGTCGAGTGCTATGGCTGCGAGCGAGAATATGGCATTGACCGCGACCGGGCTCGCAAAGTCGAGCAATACGGGGAGAATGGAAAAGAGCGTAGTGAACCAGATCGCGCGCAATGGCGTCTTGGTCCGCACGCTAACTTGCCCAAAGTACCCACGATCGGGCAAACCTGTATGACATATATGCACAATACTCATGAGAAGGTAAGTCCAGAAGGTCAGGAAAAAGCGAGAAAGCGAACCGTGGTCGCGGCTGAAAGCGTAGACAGTTCGCGAGCTGGCTTGCAATCCAGTTTGACAAACAAAGAACGCCGTGAAGCAGACGAATACCTGTGAATTGTAATGAAGACGCTATTGTGACTTTGAATATCGAAAGAAGAAGACGGATACATGCCCAAAGAATCAGAGAGCCTGTCTTGCCCATGCGCAAGACCATGATCTGAATGCAATGCTTATCAGTCAAAGGACGACTCAAATTTTGGAAACGTTACATACTTCTAGGAAGGCAGATTGGGATGCGCCAGGTAGATTTTCCCTGCGATTAACAATGGGCTCGTTTTAATGGAGAATCAAGATAATTGGTCAATACTGACAATGGTCCTGAGCAAAGCATCAAAACAATGTTGAGTAACCAGCCAAGCACACCTGTACCGATGACTGAGGGAAGATCTCAGAAGAAGCGTCCGATGCCTCATTATCTCTTTTACGACGTACCTGAAATGAAGATGGCAGCTGGAGCTAAAGACGAATTATCAGTGATGCTCTGATTGATGTGTTGGAAGCAGAAATGAAAGGAATGGACAGGTACCTGCATACGCAGCACGCAGAACTTCCTCGCTAGAAAATTCAGGAATTCAGGCGAAGCATCTACAACAGGCAGGCGGTGAGTAACTGACGAGATGTGGGCAGTGGCATCATAATCCTGTTAGGATGTCAGCTTAAGCAGGTAATACGGCAGTAACGGTTGCGCGGCGTACTTACTGTCATCTGCGAGGACGAAGATGTGTCAAAATTGCAGATGAAGAGAGCAAGATAATACCCACCGTCCATTGCACACTGAGTAGCCCAAACAAAAATGCTAGTCCATCATTCCATCCGCCAGTTTGATTCACAATGCCTTCTGAGCCGAAGATATAGCTCCCAGAATGCATTTCCGAGCGCGGGGTGGTCGCGAGTAGTACGACGACGATGACTATGGTTCCCAGGGCGGCGCGTGATTATATCATTTTTGAGGAATAGGAGGAGAATTCACATACGGATGGTCGCCCCGATGTTGACGAACACAAACCCTGCAGTCAGTCGTGCCAGCCAGCGCGTCGCAAGGCAGTTCTTTTCCCGCATGAACAATCAAAAAAACATGCCTCTTAGGAAGGAACTCACAAGTAGACCGTGACACATGAGAAGACCGATACATAGTCCCACCACTTTTTGCCTGCGTTACTTCGTACGCACCATCCTGTCCGATGCCACCACGTAAGTGCCAGATGTTAGCAACTGGACAAAACTTTGCGGCAGTCTTTTACCTTGGCCACGACGACGGCTGCCAAGATCATACCAGACAAGCCGAATTCTGTCGACGCTAGACCTGCGACTTGACCCAAAATATTGAGCCAGCCGACCACCCAGCCCACCTAAAGGCTCGCACATTTACTCAGTTATCGCAGGCCTCGTACCAATAACACCATTTTGTGTATCTTACTTACGATAGGACGGTATTTCCGTGGACATAGCTGCGTTGAGGCTGTATATCTGAGAAGCAATCAGTGTCAGAGAGGATCGCGTCCCGGTGTATGAACGATACCGACAATCCGCCGCAAGTGGGAAAGGCGCTGACAATTTCCGCAATACTCGCACCTGGCTCGGAGGTCCATGTTAGCTCCTCGGCCTGCGGCCCAAAGGGAATGCATGTCACTATATACCTAACGTCAAGCACATACACGTCCCGATAATCCAGCACCAAGTCACCTGTATCGAAGACTCGTCAATTCGCGCGCGATGGAAATTATGCGGGAAGGCATGTCGTGCGGATGATGGACCGCCCAATAGAAGGGGAGTATTCAAAGTCGTTGCAACCGAGGAACACAGACCCTGCAATTCGTCAAGCCAAGGGTCATGTGAGCACACGGACTTTCTGCGGACGAAGGCAAGTGAGGCGTGCCATAATGCTGAACGCGAAGCTGATCTGTGACCCATATAGTTCGCTCTTAGATTATGAACGAAGTAGAGTACAGACACAGTAGTACATACCGTCGCGAGATTACTAAATTCGCGCTTGAACGAAGGCACATATCCCAGTGCCTCCAGTTGCCGATCTTCGTCGCTCACAACAGATCTGTCACTCTCCCGTTCGTAGTCGGTCATGATGATCGCAGCACAGGTGCACGGAGAGAAGAGGAGAAGAGTTGAGTATATAGCATGATGAAACTGTCAATATAAAACTGTCAATATAGGTGGAGCGCTGGCTGATAGATAGAGAGGAAAAGGGAATTGATTTCCCTGTCAAACTTGTCATCGCCATGCCGTGCAGCTGGCAGCGGTAGCCCATTCTCTAATCATGTTCTTATCGCCTTGGGCCGGCAGCGGTGCATATTACCCAGTGCTCCACAATCACACCAGTCGCGTGCGGGCGCAATATACATGCCGTTGGAGCTCCAGTCTGTCAGATAAGAACTGTCTGGTCGGACGGACAGTATGAGACACCTTTGGGAGACACCTCACGCTGCCGCCAGTCACTGATCAGACGCTTCTGAAACAACCGTACCGATCCAATTGAATTCACATGAATGATGAGTCTGCCAAACTAGATTCCAAAGTTGATCGATGCCTGCCCGTCTTTCTCAGCATTTTTTGTGGCTCCGGTATATGGCACGACCCCACAGTAGTTCTCAAGATGTCCTGAGTGGAACGGGCTTGCCAACGCACACCAGCTTTCTTTTTTCCTTGAGGTTAGAACGGTGACGGCAAAGCATCAGAATAAACGCGATGGTAGCCTAATGATAAAAGGATAAAAAAATAACTTTAACAAGATTAAGATTAGAACGAGCTCATCAATTCTGCACCGCGTTTGCCAACGCGTCGGACACCCCTTGTCTAACTTTCCGTCCGTCGTCTGAACATGATTCTCGCGTGCGCATTGGGCCTCACACTGACGCCGACATACTCGTTTGGAGGCCTGACGCCCTCATTCTCGAGATTGACATCATAGTTTAGAACGATGTGGCACAACATTGCCTTGAGTTGGTTGGCCGAGATGAACCGCCCGGGACTGTAAAATCAATCATAGCAATAAAATCAAGTCGCAGTGAATGTACGCGTAATCAAGACAAACAACATACCAGGCGTGTCTTCCTAAACCAAACGCCAGGAACTCGCTGCTGAGGTCGATGAGCTGATGCTTGATGCCATGTTCTGTTCCCTCTTCGGCGGCACGAAGATCAGAGAAACGCCACGGGTTGAAAACCGACGAATCCTTATAGATCTCGTTGTCGTTGTGGGTCGAATACAATGAAGCGGTGACGAACACGCCTTTGGGGACGTGGGTGCCATCCGCAAAAGTATAGTCTTTGGCGGCGAGACGAGTGACGGAAGCTGTATCAGAGCCATTTGTCATTGCGTGAGCGAGTTGGATTGACAATGAAGCACTTGCCCAAGCCGATCGCATTCATCCGTCCAGATTCTCGCAGGAAACTATCGACCTTATAAGCCTTCTGCATTGCAATCTTCGTCCACCCGTCTTCATGAATGATGCGTTTGGCCTCTTCGCGAAGTATTTCAGCGTACTCTGGTTTATGCGCAAGGTGCAACAATGCGTGGGTGAGTGTCTTCATGTATGCGTCAGTATTCGGAAAGTTACATGAGGCGCAGTGACTGACCATGCTTGATGAGTGAATGGCAGCAAGGTTGATGTGCAGAACACGGCGAGCTAGTTCGTCAAGAGTATAAATACCATTCCCGTCATCTTCCTCAAGAAGCCAAGTAATGTAGTCGCGCTGCATTTGTGTCAAATAAGCATGGGGGACCAACCTGAAGAGTCGTAAGTACAAACCGGCTTTTCTGGCCAATTGGGACCATATGTTGCCAAGTTGATCTTGCGCTCAGCGACAATGGGTTCAAGGAGTGGCATGAGCTGTCTTTTATATTTCCCAGACGTGGCAAACAACGGCGCAACGATGCTGTATGTCGAGAGCGTTGGCCGCTAGGTGATTTTGGAAAAAAAAAAAAAAAAAAGAAAAAGGCGCTTACGGATGCAGGAAAGTAGGCCAAAGGTTGATGTGGTAAGCGCTTTTGATAGCATCAAGAGTGAAATTGATGGTAAGCGTTCGGTATTCTTCATTCCGACCTGACAGTTTGAGTTCGTTAGTCAAGCAATGAAACATAGGAAGATGAGTGTGTAGAAGTAGAAAGAAACCTACACAGAGCAGGGCTGACGAAAAACCGATTTGAAGTACGGTAAACCAATTTCATGCTAGTGTCCTGTGCAGGAAATGCATGCCAGCCTGATACTACGACGTGAGAATCGTCCTTTCGGTGAAATGTCAAAAGAGAGTTGTGTCTCACAATTATCGGGGAGGGATATGATATCGGCAAACGAGCCCCTCATTTCATCTAGCACGTCATCAAAGATGTTGTGCCCGTTCAACGAGAGTGCGTAGCGTACAATGGATCGGTGGTGTTTGGTGACGTTTGGGGAGATGGTGTAGGCCGTATGATTAAGCTGTTGAAGATACACAGATCAACTAAAAGCTAGCAGTGTGCAAGGATAAACCAAGTGGATTGCCGCTCACTCGTTCGGTCATGGCCGAGAAGGAGAATTCGTCATCGGAAGCATTTTGAAGTTCGTTGATCAGCCTCCGACTGTTCAGAACTAGAACATTGCCAAACGGGAACAAGGGCATCCTAAACGACGAGGTAGGGTACTTGGAAAATCAGCGTTAGAGTGATGCATTTTTGAGAAGTAAGTTCATGCCGCATGATCTCTAGGCGATTCTTACCTTCCTGTAGCCTTCGATTAACAGCTCACGACAGCGATCTAAGGACTTGTCACGCTCGTCGTGAATAAAAGGGATTGCAAAAGAAAGTCGTTTCAACTACGATTGTCACATCAACACTCCTTCAATGAAGATTTTACCGGGGTAGAAACGCGCACCAGTTTACATGCAAACACCAAGGCGGAAGGCGTGAACACTGCCAGAGTCACAGTGCTAAACACGAAAGCTGTAAGATTCAATAGAGAAATGGGAGACTCGCTTGCTCCAGGAAAGAGTTGTGATCCATGAGATGCATTCATGGCGAAGAAGAATCCTCAATGGCACACTGTGCGCAATTCGTGGGGCACTTGAACGCCGTCGAGATGAGAAACGAACGTGATATGAGCGGGTCTATGACACGTTTGACTTGGTAGAGGAGTTATTGGACATGTCGCCGGCATGACCGTGGCAGCTACCTTAGCGTCTGGAGAATCTGCTTCACATCAAAGTTGGCAGATCTGCCGGAACAGGGTGGAGGAGAACATCGCAACTAGTGTGGAGGAGAACATCGCAACTAGTCGCGTAATCATGAAACTATGAAGGAGAATGCCGCAATACCGTAGGCCTGACACGACACGACGAACGCGAACGATTCGAGGTTATTTCAGATGCTGTCACATGAGCTGGGCGCGAATACGAAGGCCTACGTCGATTGAGACTTGCCTCAGTCGCGTGTATCGGACACCATTGTCGATATGATTGAAATAGGAAATGTTGGGCGAGTAAGTTGGAGCACCGCGGACTCAGGGCTGTCATACTTGTCGGAGTCCCAAATTCCGGAACTATAAGAGTCACAGTAGGTCCCGCTTTCCCTTTGCTTCCTTTGCCGAGACTTCCCTTCATGTCGAACTCGGTCAAAATTGCTTCCGTCCACGACAGGCTGCTCGATGCATGATGACGGAGCGGTGGATTCCGATTGTGCCGTAGTGCCGTCTGCCATGGGTATATTGCGCACTGAATGCGTGAGCACTTACCGCATCAGTTTCCAGAAGGCCTATAAAAACTCACTCCAATGTCGATATCAATAACTTCTCAGGTGAAAGCACCGAGCTGTTCGGCTCAGGCGTGAAACAGTGACAGGAGAAATGGAACTTGAGTCACAGAAATAGTCCATGCAACCTACACCTCCACTCTCCCGGGCTTAAATGGATCTGCAGTGACGGGAGAAATGGAACTTGAGTCATGGAAAGAGTCCATGCAACCTATACTTACACCTGCACGCTCCCGGCCGGGCTCAAATTGATTTGGAAGCTATCTACGACGCCTTCCAAGATTCCGGAGCCTTGCTGGTCACAACTACGAATTATCGACTCTTGATCGATCCCATCCTCCAGTTCCTGCCTCCTCCGTATTCATTCCATACCCTCTATGGCAGACTTGGTTGTGAAAAATGTCGTTGTCTTTGGTGTAAGTCTGTCTTCTTGTTTGCTACTGCACATGTCCAGAGAGATAACAATTTCCACAGGCAAGCGGTCTCGTTGGTCGACACGTTCTTTCTGCTCTCTCCACCGTCCCAAACGACCTCAATGTTACTGTCGTCACCCGTGCCTCGTCAGGCTCTAAATCCTCCCACAATTTTCCTCCAACCGTCAAAGTGCTCCAAATAGACTATACTCCGAATTCCATCCGCAAGGCACTCCACAACCAGGACGCTGCCGTTTCCGTCTTCGATCTGCTCATAACCCCAGGCACTGGTGACCTTGAACGCACTATCATCGATCTAGCGGTCGAAGAGGGCGTCAAGTTGTTCATCCCCTCTGTGTTTGACGTCGATCCCACCGAGGGAAATCCTGGATTAGAAAAGTTGGAGTCGCTAGGGATATGGCAGCATAAGATCGCAAATGCGCTGTATCTGAAGAAACTCGGGGAGGAGGGGAAGATAACGTGGACGAGCATCGTTTGCAATTTCTTCCTGGATATGAGTGGGTCTTCGCTCCCGTTTTCGTTCGCGCCATTGAGTTCATAAATGACACGTGCGCGCTTTCAGAACCACACGGACCAGTCCACACCCTGAGCGGTTTAGGGTATTTTGGATTTGATATGGACGCTCGCAAAGTCCTTCTCTACGACGGCGGAGCTCACCCCATTGGCAGTGTTACTGTCAAACGAGCCGGAGAAGCCATCATCAAAGTCCTCCTCCAGCCTAGCCTCTTCGCCAACAAAGCCGTCTACCTCTCCACGCTCACGGTTTCCCAACTCAATGTCCTCGCAGAACTCGAGCGCGTGACGGGCGCGACCTTTCAGAAGGAGACGGTCAGCTCGAAGGAGTTGATCGCAAAAAAAGGATAAGGTTGTAGAGAGCGTACATTTTGGCAAGGATGGCGAATTTTACGGACCACAAATAAGTGACAAAGATGCGCGGGCTCTCGGGGTTGAGATGGATAGCATTGATAGTTTGGTGAAAGGTGCTATGTGATGTAGTCGACGTTGATCGTTTGCGTAAAATCAGTCTGTTACAATTTATGAGCAAATCGAGAGTTATCTGCTATGTACGCTTTGGCGCGATAAAGGAATCCTATCTACTACACATGTGGCGTTGTCGTCGCAACATGCTTTTCGAGTGACTTTCCTTCAAAATGCCACTCCCGACACCGCGGACCGGCCTCCTTACTGCTGGGGCCGCCACCATACGCCCCATCAGAGCTGGTCACCCCCTTGATATCATTGGCGCAAAATATCCTCCCTCCGACCGGTGTACAGAGACTAGGTCCGTCAGGGCCGAGAAGAACGTCCTCGTCCAACGTGCCGACGGCGAGGAATAGCGGTCCTTTATTTCGCGAGCGAACATAAATCAGCGAAGCGTCCTCGTACGAGTTGATTCAAGGAGAAACAGACCTTGGGGTTTCGTGAACCAATACATGGACGATCCGCATGTCAAACAGAACCCGCGGAGGATGGGGTCGGAGCTGGCATATTCTTTAAGCGTGTCTCGCTTCATCCAGATGATGTGCTCCATAGGGACGCTAAAGAAATGGCACATAATTGCGCCTGATATTTTGCGGCACATGGTACATTGGCATGCATATCGCTGTATGCAAATTTTCGTCGCTCGAAGATGAATATCCGACCTCAGTTGACAAGGTATAGGGTGCTTACCATCACTGGCGGGAATGCAGCGCCAGCTGGAAACTTGACGCTATACGCAATGCCCCCACAGAGACAAGAACCGCTGATGGGAGAATGGACGTCTTCGGACGACATGGTTATGAGTGGAGAGTAAGGTGCGACCTTGGAGTGAGGGATTTGGAGCCTTATTCGATTATAGCTCCGCCTTTCTGCCCCCATTCTCCAACTTCGCAGAGTGTCAATTTTCGTAATTCCATGCCGACAGAAAACACTAGGAGTCCCGGACCGAGCCCGATCCGAGCGAAACGCTAGATATAAATGGACCTAAAGGCCGAACCTATCAACAAGTTTTCCGCGACTTCGACTGACATCTTGGAAGTGAAAGCGTCGACACGTAACGTTGTATGAGGCATGCGATCCTGGGGTACAGTTTCACAGAAGGGCCGCAAGCAAGGCAACCCCACGTAAATACATACCTACTGCCTATTATGATTTAATGAACGATTCGGACATTGAGAATTTTAAAGGAAGGACAACCACCCCGGTCGGCATAACAAAATAAACCTGCCACGGACAACGAAGGAGCGCGGCGTGAACGGTCTTACGAACCGAATTCTTTCTGCATAATGTCGTGTTCAATCCCGATACTAAAGGCTTAAAAGCCAGCATACAGTTGCGATATTTAGATTCCTCATTTCATACACTCA
The DNA here is from genome assembly GCA_004802705.1 of Bondarzewia mesenterica. NCBI lineage: Eukaryota > Fungi > Basidiomycota > Agaricomycetes > Russulales > Bondarzewiaceae > Bondarzewia > Bondarzewia mesenterica. The sequence goes on from SGPL01000216.1 coordinate 9,892, forward strand.
CCTACGCCCGACACCTGCAACGATGACAATCACTCAAACTCAGACCATTCTCGCCGAACCCAAAATCATTCATGCCCGTGCGAGAACGAGCGCTGATAATGGCAGCTCTTACGCTGAATCGAAGGATGATCTGGATCTCCGCCCAAAAATCCTTGCGGGCCTCTGTCAGCCCCCTCATCAGCGGACGATCCCTGGCCTAGTGATGTACGACGAGGAAGGCCTCCGACTCTACGACGATTTGACGACCCATGCCAAGGACTATTATCCCTTCGCGTGCGAAGAAGAGATATTGAAAAATGAAGCAGAGATCAGCATCGTACCAGCTATGTGCAAGTCGCCGATCAACTCACCTGAAGTCTTTATCGAACTTGGTTCGGGGTACGTGCACTCACCCGCAAATGGTACTTAGTTTGGTAGCATGCTTACCCGCGTGTTTTTTTCAGCTCAATGCGCAAGACATCTCACCTCCTTCGCGCACTATCCAAGGCTGTTTCCAAATCTGGAATTAGCTATGATCATCCGCTCGTCACTTACTGTAAGTGTTACGTTCAAATTTCAGCTCCCCAATGAGTACAACCTGAAAATAAAATGAACTGGCAGACGCTCTCGATGTCGAGAGTCGCGAGATTAATCGAGCCTTGACGGAGATCCAGACGCAGATGGGTCACGAACTAGCCGGCAAAGTCGATGCTCGAGGCATGCTTGGCACTTACGACGACGGATTCGCGTTCGTGAAGGAAGGGCAGCTGGAGAAACGCCACGCTATCAGCGGCCCCACCAGTGAGAAATCAGAATAATCAAATGCGTGGAGGAGGACTTGTACTCATCGCTTTCGTAGCGCCTCGCCATTTCGTCTTTCTCGGTTCCTCCCTTGGCAACTTCACGAGAAACGAAGCGGCCCAATTCCTCTCCAGCCTTCCCCTTCGACCTGGCTCGTCCGACAGCCTGCTTCTCGGTCTTGACCAAAACAGCGATGTCGATCTCCTCCGGAAGGCATACGACGATGCCGAAGGTTATAATCGGAAATTCTGCATCAACGGGCTGAAAGTCGCGGGCAGGATACTTGGCGACGAGGATTTGTTCGACGTTAAGAACAGGAATTGGGATTGCATCAAGCGGTTTGATGCTGAAAAAAGTAAGTACGCTAACTTTACGAAGGAGCCAAGAAAAGAAAGACGGGACTTTGTTTTGTAGAGTTCCACGAGGTCCTCTATCAGTCGAGGACCGACCAGATCGTGGAGGTTCCCGGGGAAAACACTCAGTTGTCATTCGTAAAGGATGAAACAATGCACGTCTGTTATTCCTACAAGGTAAGCGGTCTCTTGGTTTTCCTGCAAATGAACGCATTCACACCGCAGGATTGAATAGTATGACGACCAAGATGCGGCCAAACTGTTCAACGAAGCAAACTTGCGTCCCATCCAACGCTGGAGCGACGTCCGTGGTCTGTACGCGATGTGGCTGTTGAGGCGACCAGATTCTCTTGGGGATAAGATGGCGCAAGTAGCTTCGATGTGAATGATTGCAAGCGGATAAAGCTGGCGTCAATATTATTCTGCAGACAGAAAATGGTACCGGTGTTGCACGGGCAAAGAATCATTGGCGCAGGGCTGAGGCTTCGAATGCGCAGGTGAGGCGCTGCGGTGTATACTACTAACTGTATAGACGTTGTGAGAAAAGATACGGATAACAGCCACGAGCTGTAAGGATTCACTAGCACTGGTGCACGATGAGTCTGTGATCTATCGCAACGAAAAAAGAGGGACGGAGTCTCAATAAAAAGCCTCCATATATGGCAGTTATGCACTGAGCGGAGCTTTAAATTCTGATCTGCAACGACAGTTTGAGCGTGGGCCGTACTATTAACAGGTATTAATCCTCCTCTCCCACTGTCCAGATGAACGATCTGGAAGAGGGTTGTTGTGAACCGACACTCGTAGACTGATGGACGCAGCTTGGCAGCTTAATTTTGGATTCATATCTGGACTGGAATGCCATCCAAGTGCCTACGGAAAGTCATCCACCACCACTCTGATCACATTAACTTTGCGCCACCAGCATGGTTATCTCCCTTTCCTACTCGGCTGTCTATATCATGGGGCGGGCGGGCAACACTTGCGCATTACGCGGACAACCAACACCGCACGATGTCACACGAGACGCCGCCTTCAGATCCCGAGCAAGCGAACGACCATTGTAAACGAACTTCGCTTCGCGCGGTGGCTGCGTTTCACATTCGGAAACGTGCCAACGTTGCGGAACAGCGGAACTTCAGATTGTCGGGCCTGTAAGGCTCATCATCGAATGGTAGTATGTTAAAGTGGTGCTCTGCCTACATTCAATTTATCGGTCGCACCTGCGACACTGCCATTATGGTTTACTAAACTCTGATAGTCGCTGATTCTCTTGTTTAGTCTGACAGCACTGACGTGTTTGATTTTTCCGTCTCAGACTCTACTAACCTTTCATACCGGAAATCGGACGTGACTTGGGACTCATTCACATACATCGAAGGTTGCTCCCTGTCCACTTTGTATAAAGAGCTGCGTTTTTCCCGCATCGATGACACCTGAATTCGTCAACGCATCTGTCTTTTCACCCGTGGCCTCCGACATCTGACCGTCAGTGCTAATTTCTTGATAAAATCTGACTCGTTGAAGCCATGCCCCCTTCCGACTTCGCGAAAGCCGATCTCGATGAGATTGTTGGGAATCTGACTACAGAGGAATCAATCCAGTTAATTGCAGGTGTTGGCTTCTGGCGGACTTATGCCATTCCACGGTTAGGTATTCCGTCCATTAAGGTGAGCGTTTGTCGTTGCACCCTTTCCGGATAAATGTGCCGTCTGTTCGAATGTTCGATCGGATGCTTTGAATCTATCGGGCTTTTTTGATTTGAGTAGTCAAAGATTTTGATATTTACTTGTTGCGCGATTTCGTCTCGTTTATTTGTTCCAATCCTATTACGAATTTGCGGCTCACGTTCTTTCTCTGAAGGTCACAGATGGGCCAAATGGTACGAGTCTCGATACCATTTGACCAGGATTAATGGGAATGACTGAACTCTCGCAGGCATTCGAGGGAACCATTTTTTCATGAGTACGCCCGCCAAATGCCTTCCAGTGAGTTGGGGTTTTTTTTTTGTCTCTTTCGCAATGACTTCATCTTCTGCTTTTTCAGTGCGCTACCGCTCTCGCGGCGACGTGGGATGCCAATCTTATCCAGGAAGTCGGTTCAAAGCTGCTCGCCGAAGAAGCCAAATTAAAGGCGGCCTCTATTTTATTGGGCCCTACGTGCAACATACAAAGGGTATCTTCAATTTTGCCATCCCCTTCAATTTATGTAATAATCAGAATATATCTCTCACAGGATCCGTTGGGTGGACGAGTGTGTCCCTTGATCGTTCCATTGGATATTGGCTGATACCTATTTAATAGAGCTTTGAGTCTTTCGCAGAGGATCCGTACCTTTCAGGAATCATATCTGCCGCTTATGTGAAGGGAGTGCAGAGTGGCGGCATTGGAGTCACTATAAAACATTTTGTGTATGTAGTTATCTCTTAACTTCTCTTCAAAACTAATATCTCCATGCGTAGGGCCAACGACAAGGAGAACGACCGCAAGGGATACGACAGCATCGTCAGCGAACGGGCGTTACGTGAAGTCTATCTCATGCCCTTCATGTTGTCCGAGAAGTTTGCAAAACCGTGGTCTGTATTGACAGCGTGAGTCGCCCTTATTTTCCCTTTTACCGAATCTCACCATTTAACTGGCTTAAGTTACAATCGTGTGAACGGCACTCACGCTGCAGAAAATGCCTATCTGATACGCGATATTCTCCGAAAAGAATGGGGCTTCGAGGGCATGGTCATGAGCGATTGGTATGCCTCGCTAGGCGACTTGACGAACAGATAACCAATTTCTTTTCTATCCTTCCAGGTATGGACAGTACAGCATTGATAATGGAATCAATGCCGGTCTTGATCTCGAAATGCCTGGGACTGACAAGTGGCGTACCCTTGAAGTGGTAAGTACAACGTCGACGGCCCTATGAATACAGGTCCTTTCGTCAAAATGTTCGGCGCTAAGAAATTTTGCATCAGGTGCAAAGATCTATTGAAGCCAGAAAAGTGACTCTCAGGACCGTCAAGGAACGGGCAAGGAAAGTTCTCCAGCTCGTCCATAAATGCGCGCAAGGGGCTCCGAAGGTGCATCTTTTAATATATGTGATGGATACATCATCATCGAGACTAAATCCTGCCCATAGGTCCTTGACGGGGATGGACAGGAACGTACGCGTGAGAGCGACGACGACAAAGCGTTGATGCGCAAACTCGCGGCTGATGCGATTGTTCTTCTGAAGAATGATCACAGCCTCCTTCCTCTGCAGTTACGGGATGTGAAGAAGATAGCCATCGTGGGTGGAAATGCGAAGGCCCCTGTATGGTCTGGGGGAGGCTCCGCATCCCTAAAGCCTTCGTACTTCGTCTCGCCTTTTGATGGAATCAAGAACGCGTTGCCTGCTGATGTAGAAGTCACCTACAGCGAGGGCGCACGGGGTAAGCATCATGACACCAAAGTCCCTGCCAGACACTCAGCATTCGTTTACAGCTTTCATGACTCTTCCTTCTCTTGACTTTGATATGGTCACCGAAACAAATGAGAAAGGTTGGAGTGCGACCTGGCACAGACACTTGGACGATGATAGCATGACCGTCGTCGACTCGCTATTCCAGCCTGCTAGCATCATTGATGAGACTCGTATTTATATTAGCGCTTCTGCGCCTAAAGGTATCACTCGAAGGTGGACGATGAGGCTTCGTGGGCAGCTACGCCCTTGTTCGTATGACAGGAAGTTTGAATTTGGACTAATCGTGTCGGGCCGGGCTAAAGTACGTCCCGTCTCGTCTCTACTTCCGATGTCACTGCCTACAAGGAGATTGGTCTAGCTCTTTGTCGACGGAAACCTGGTCATCGACAACTGGACACGCCAGCGTCGGGGCACAGAGTTTTTCGGATACGGCACCCTCGAAGAGAGGGGCATCGTGGAGCTGAAAGCGAATCAGACGCACTCAATCTTTGTCGAGTTTTGCAATGTCCGAGGGCCGGCAGATGGTGACGAGGACGAGGCAGTTATGGACAACGATGCCGGCGTGCGATTGGGCGGCGCGGAGGTCGTCGAGCCCGATGCGTTGATGGAGGAAGCTGTTAGGCTCGCGGGGGAGGCCGATGTGGCCATCGCTGTCATTGGATTGAATGCCGACTGGGAGACCGAAGGGTACGATAGGACGACTTTGGCCTTACCGGGCCGCACAGACGAGCTAGTGGAGAAGGTTGCTAAAGCGAACCCGAAGACAATCGTGATCACTCAGTCGGTGGGTGACTCTTCTGAATGCCACGCATCCTTCTGTATCATTGATCATCATTATGCAGGGTTCCGCAATCACTATGCCTTGGGCGGGATACGTGGGGACGCTCCTCCATTCGTGGTATCTGGGTAATGCGACAGGCGACGCGATCGCTGACGTGTTGCTGGGAAAGGTGAACCCGTCAGGCAAGCTTTCCCTCACGTTCCCGAAACGCATGCAGGACATGCCTTCGTATGGTCATTTCAATTCTGAAGATGGAAAGGTAATCAGCACGACTCGTCTTCTCATGAGTTCGATGACGTTCTGACGTTCTAACTGTCAATACCAGGTCCGATACGCCGAAGATATCTTCGTCGTAAGTCCGCCTGTAAAGCAGCCTCTGCGGTGACCTTGAACTATCTTGCAGGGCTATAAATATTATGTGTATCGAGACATCGCGCCGGCATTCGCTTTTGGGTAAGATTCTCAGCCAATGGCTTCATTTTGCACCACACTCTAAGCTGGTGCCATCTTTAGGCACGGCCTGTCGTATACGACCTTTTGCATACTCCGACCTTGAATTGTCCAACCCCGCCATCTCTGGAAACGATGTCAGAGTGACAGCCACGTTCACGCTCACCAACACTGGGAATGTTGCGGGCTCCGAAGTGGCGCAGCTGTACACCACACTGCCAACGACGTCGGCCCTGACGCACGTACCGCTCGCGCTCAAGTCGTTCACCAAGGTTTACTTGGAACCGGGACAGAGCGATACGGTGCGGATGTACTTGGATAAGTATGCCGTGTCGTACTGGAATGAGAGACTAGAGACGTGGACCGTCGAGCCTGGCGAGTACCGAGTAAGGGTGGGCGCCAGCTCGCAGCGCCTGCCGCTGGAAGACACGTTCAAGATTGATAGTCGGGTCGAATGGAATGGTTTGTAGGTTTACTTGATTGCCTCCTAATTCTGTTATGTTCAATGCTGCCATGTAATGTGTTCAATACTTTAATCCCGCCCTGTTGCACGATGTCGATGTAGATGCAATATTCTCGATTGGCATAACAAATCCAAGCATTAGTCTAGATCAGTCATAAAAGACCAGCGCCCTCAATTCTATGCTTTCTCGCAGCGGGGCATCCTTGGGCGTCGTGGGATCCACGAAAGCCGTATGAGGAGTGAGAATGGCAACCGAACCATCCTGGATGGAGTCAAAGCTAAAGAGGCTTGCCTCAATAATAGCGCTTATACGAACAAACTGGAGACGGACGGACCACTTGATCAACACGCCCTCATCGGGTTCCATACCCCTGAGATACTTCCATTGATGCGCCTCGTTCCGCCTGACGCTGAAGAGCTCGCCCTGTTTATCGGGGTAGACGAGGGTGGTGGCCACGAGATCGTCGCGTCCGACGGATCTGCAGTCACAGAGGGCGAGGGGGAAATCAAGGGCGGTGTGAGAGATGGGGCGCCAGAGGTTGACGATTTGGTAGCGTCGTGCGAGGAGGGAGGGAACGAGGGACGCGGGAAGATGCTTGTGCACGCGGGCCTCGGAGGAGGCGGGGGTTTGGTCGACGTGGACCCAGGAGATGGGACGTCGATTTTGGGGGTCATCGAGCGTGCTGTCCGGCCGGTGGCGACGGATCGCTGGGGGTTTGAGGCGGGTGAGCGTTATCACTCGGAGGAAATGGGTTTGGAAGGGATGCGTACTGTGATCGAAGATGACGACTCTGCTGGCGCCAGTGAGGCTTTTCAGCACGTCGGCTTGTTCTGGGTAGTACTCTTCTCTAACCTTGTCGTCATCTGAGAAATCGGTCACCTTTGTCGGCACGCGGAAGTATTGGAACCCGGCATCGTCAAGCTTGAAGAGATCTGGGTCGGATCGAACGGGCAGTGTTCAACACAAAAGCAAGACGACAAAAAACAGAGGATACAAAAACAAACGTTGTTTTCCGCGGACGTTCTCGACAGATACATTGAACGGCTTGTTTTCGTAGTTGCGGGGGGTGATGCCGGTGGTTGGGTCGGCGTTGATCTGCCACCATGGCTTGGAGCCGTCGGGGGGAGGGGTGAAGTAATGAAGCGTGGCCGCGACGATGTTTTCGGAAGTGCTCATGGAGGATGGGGCTTGCCTGCTGTTGGCGTCTTGGAAGAACTTATAATATACTAATACAGTGGACTAGTTTACGGTATGTGGAATCGACTGGGCGGCAAGCAAGTCACGACATATTGCGAATCGACGGCAAGGTAAAGTTAGCTCGTGAGCCAGACGGTCGGGATCCGGGCATTGTGCGCGTCCGCGGCGTTGTGATGTAAGCACGGCCACTGTGCGACCTACGACCGACAGAAAGCCTGACAGCCTACAGGGAAGAATCCAACATGAGGCCAAGGTATGTCTCATGTTCTCTTCTTGCCTATCATCCGTCTCCTGCTCTCAAAAATTCACCCACCCCGCTCACTGACTTCGTTTCCAGCACTCAGCAATGCCAGTTCCAATCCCGTTGGAGTCGACCAAGCCCATCGACCATATCGTCTTTGGGACGTCGCCCATGTTCGGTACTACCAGACAGTCTTCTCCAGCATTAATGCGCCTTCACCTCGCCTTTCTTTCCCCGTGTCATCATCAGGTCACATCAGGTCACTCTGCGTACTCGCAGCCAAAATCATCACGGCAAGAGAGACCGTCATTTCTTTCCTCGTCCCTAACAAAAGCAACACCCTTGACGCCGTCAAACACGAGGTCATAAGAACCTTGCAAGAAAATACCACCTCCCTCGGTACTATCAAGTGCGTCGCCGTGCTCGGTCTCATACCGAGCCAGCCCTGATATCGCGCATCTCGTACGGCCAGCGTAATCGCCGTTGGAGAGCATGAGCCCGACCCAGAAGGCCTGCTCAGCTTCAGCGACACCACCGCATTCGAATCGGTGTGGAAGAGCATCATCGCCGGCCAATCCGTGCGATGCTCCCAATCCGGCGTGCTGTTTCACGCCCAGAGCCCGCCCACGTTCGTAGCGCTGGACGTAAGCCTCCTTCCTTTCTGATCTTCCAAATGTTGCTCATGAACGATCTGCAGTCTTTCATGTACACATGGCTTCTCGTCATCCGACAGCTGAGCGGCAAGTCCATCCCCGTCTACGCTTGGATCGTGAGCCATGCAGGCGCGCTCTTGCAGTGGTCCGGCCAGGGAAAATATGGCCTGGAAGACGTCATCCGACTCGCATTGGAAGCAGAGGACGTCGAAGGAGGGCCAAAATTTGTCAAGGTTCCGTGGCAATTTCTTTCCCCCAATATACAGCGGTCGACGCGTCGCGATTGACGATGCAGTGATTGTAGGTCAAGAGCGATTGCACGGGAGCGCTCCTTCGCATCCCCGGTCTTCCAGACATGTACGACTGGGAACTCCAGATTCAACACGTGCCCGAGGACCAGCTGTATGTCGGGATGGAGATGTACAAGTGCGTGATCGACCTCTCGCGTTCCTCTTTTCGACGAACCAAGCCAGCTTATTCAACGATTGCGCCTCGTTCAGATTCATCCGCGACTCGAGTGGTCTGATATGCGCATCCTCAACGGCATGGGAGGCCGAGGGCATCAAAGGCCTCGGCGATTTCCTGGGCGAGAGAAACCAAAAATGTTTCGCACTGGGGCCGATGCTGCCGTTCTACCCCGGCACGACGCAGTTCGTGAAGGAGGCCCTTCACGCAGAGATGAGCAAGGCGCCCAACGGAATGGGCGAGAATATCATACGGTTCCTCGATCGCCATGCCGAGGCCAGTGTTCTTTATATCAGTTGGGGAACGTTTTGGTGGTATGCGAGCCTCGCTTTTTGATGGCCAGTCTATACTCCTGTCTGAACTTTCTCTTCCAAGGCCGAGTAACAGTCATGCCATATGGATCTTGCTCGATCTGTTGGAAAAGCGTCAGATTCCTTTTGTGAGTGATCATCCCGCCTCGCTCGTGCTTGGAACTCCAACCAACGCATCCTCTCTTTTACCTCGCAGGTCATGTCTCATGCCAGCGCACTTGCTGTCGTGCCCGACGCCATCCGTGCCAAATATGCCGACTCGCATCTCGGCATCCTTTCTCCATGGGCACCGCAGCACAACATCCTCTCGCACGAGGTGATTCAGTCTGTTCCTCACCATTCCTACGTCTCACTCCCTTTCCGTGTTTCAGTCCATTGGGTTTTTCTTGACGCACTGCGGCTATAACAGCGCCGCGGAGAGCCTCTCGCAGGGTGTCCCGTTGTACGACGTTCCTACTTCTACGACGTATCCACCGCATTCTTACTTCTTACGTACTTCAACTGGGATCTTTCAATCAACACAGGATATGCTGGCCGATCCACGCCGACCAACCACAAATCGCAGCGGCCGTCACGCTCGACCTGGATGCAGGCTTCGAGTTGCTTGAAGTCCGCACAGGTGAGCACGCGACCAAAACGCCGCGTCGTTTCGGCACTGGCGACAATGGCAAATGTGTGCTGTCGGGGACGCCTGAAGCCATCAGGGAGGAAATGGAAGCACTGTTGGAAGCGATGAGAGGGGAGGAGGGGAGAAGGAAGCGGGGTAATGCGAGGGCGGTGAAGGAGAGGATGGCTAAGGCCTGGGCGGAGGGAGGGAGTGCGACTTTGGAGCTCGAGCGTTTGTTTGAGCACCATGTCAACAGGTAGGTGGGCGGTAAAGAGATGTTCGTCCATATTTGATGCCGGTGGTTGCACGCCATTACCATGCAGAGGAGGGAATGTCACAGGTATGTTTTACCAATACCAATGCATAGACTTGAGCAGAAGAAATGAAGGAAATGTGCGCATGGAATGAGGTCTTGGATGTGATGAAAATAGCTCATTACTCTTGTGAAGTATAATCTGGGGGCGCTGGAGAATAAAACGTCAAGGCCCAGAACTAGGCGAGCACACAGGATTGTGTTTATTCGTCAATATGCCAAAGAATATATATTAGCGGAGACGAACGCGTAAAGATCGCTTCCTCTACCATTCCAACCAGATCCCCACCCTCCAAAACGTCCTGCAACAGCATATCCTCCATCCCCGTCATCGCGGGGTCGCGTCACTTTCACGTCGACCCGATGGGGTGCATTGAGGATATTTTAGTCATAAAAATGTCCGCTCACCGTTTTGAAGAGGGTCTCCATCGGCTGGGATTTCGTTCTCTCTTTCCCAGAGATATATTTCTCGGTAGTCTTAGAAAGCTAGTGAGAAGTCAGCTTAGATAGAACAACGTATCAATCTCACCTCTCTTTCGCCTCTTTCGCTCTTCAACGCTCTCTTCCTCTTCTTCTGATGAAATTTCCACAATATATTCGAGGTCGTGAGAGAGACGCCGAGGCCGGTCGGGTGAAGGAAGAACCAGCTGACCGGCGTCGTCGCAATTGATGCCAACATCCTCCATGAACTGCCTCCACGTTTTTCCCTGAAGCTCCTGCATCCTTTCGGACTCACGAACCTCCCACCAGCTCCATTTCTCCCTCATCCCCCACTGGAGGTAAGGGCGAGTCTCGCACCACTCCTCCCAGTCTGCCGCTGAAAATTAAGTAGACAGACGCGGAAATGAAGGAATGCATTTCTTACCGTAATCCAATGGGTCAATTTCTTCGATAAATATGTCAGGGTGGGACGAGAGCCATTCTTCCCAAAATTCCTTGTTGTGGCAGCCGATGACGTATTCCTGGACCAGGTACGCGTCGAGGGCTGGGCAGCGCCAGCGTTTGCCCATGTCACCCCGCCCACAAGCAATATGGGCGGAGTCCCACAGGTGGTCCAGTGCGTTGTCCAATGCTATTATGTGGCGGAGGACATTGTCCGCGCATTTGTCCCTCACGAAACGCATGCAGAAGGCCAGCAAGCTCCAAGCGCGATGCATCCAAAACAGCATCCTCAGCACTCGGCATAGCTTTCTGGGACCTCTCTCCAGCGCCCCCACCCTTCTTTTCCCCAGAGGTTTATGGCTTCCACCGTGACGAGCCCGTTCTTATCTTGTTGTTTTCTGATCCTGAAACCGATCTGCACAACGCTGTATAGGTAGTGCGCGGATATGTCGGCCTGAAAAATTGGCCACCACTGCTCCATCGTACGGATGTCAGAAGACAACATGACGAGAGACCAGCCTGGATGGATCTGAGTTGATGGTCGTTGATGGTCCTAAACCTGATCGACCCAAGGGGCAATCTTCGGGCGATGCCGTCATACCAATCCTATGGTTCCGGCGGCTTAGTCACCACTAAATTTGTACAGTATGTGCCGAGGCAGTCGGCGCTCCCCGAGTTGAGAACGTACTACGTTGTATGCATGCCTTTGTCTAAACCAGAAAATAGCATTGGATTTCTATCCTATTGTATGCACATATAGTCCTTGGTGATCATACATCAAATGGTATACAGTTTCGACACCTTCTGGCACCTCGACAGACCTCGACACTAAACTGTGTCATGCATGACAATGGTGGTGCAATCGGGTTCACCAAGTGTTGCATACCCGTCACCAGAAAGCTCGTTGCGAGTCTGGCACCATTCGACGATGTCCCCACGCCATACGTGCACGGCATATATGAGGTGCCCGTACTTATAAATATGTGTAGCATTGCAGTAAGGAGGACTGGGAGAATAAAAAAAGTAAAAAAAAGGGCCAACCTTTTGTCAAGCGCTCACTTTTATTATTTCTCTGCCTTCAGTACGAAGGGACAGCTTGCCTCCGTTGCAAGGCGGGCCGATGGAAATGCATACGAGAGGACAGAAACACCAAGCGACTGAGTGGTGACAAGAGCGGACCTCCGAATCAGCATCCTGCCAATGAGCATGGGGCTGCTACAAGGGCGTCTCCCCATTCTCTCTCCTTCTTCTCCACTCCCATTTTGGTCCAAGCTCTTCAAACACCCTCCTCCGTTGATGAACCCCAGATTACGTCTGCCGCGAACAGCTGCTTTCTCCCGCTCCCGGAAGCGCAGTTGAGTCAATTCCGACAGCTTCTTTCAGGGGGGACTTGAATGGCTTTTGGCTGAGCGAGTCTCCCTGTTCTAGAGACCGGCGTAATTGACGAGTCTGGTTCATCGCAGCACCCTAATCTCGTGGTCATTAGTGATTTAAGGGCAGAACTTCGAAAATACGAAGTTTATGCCGGGAAATTTTAAATAAACGCCGAGGAAGGAACTGGATACGGAAATGACACATCTTTTGATTCTACTGCTTGGAGCTTTGACCTACACCGGTAATGTCTAGAGGTCGGTACTTATCTAAATCCGCACTTTGCGATGGGGGCTGCAGCCTTTTCAGTATTCGAGCTGGAGTTCCTCCAATAACACAGTAATCCGGAAAGTCACCCCGCACAAAAGAGCACGAGGCAACGGTCACGCCTGCAGAAATCTCCGGCATCAAACTATGGTCTGAAGACGATGAAAGTAAAGACGGACCCTTTCCGATATTGCAGGGACCGCAGATAACAACGTTACCTCCTATCCAGCAATCGTCGCCAATTTCCACTGGGTACGCGCGTTCGTAACCGGCCATTCGCTCGTCAATCTCAGTTGAATGTGTGGCGGCATAAACGTGAACACCTGCAAATAGTAAGACGTGAATTCGCAAACGCGAATAAACAGCAGACGCGCAAACCGATACACGTTCAAAACATACCAGGACCTATGATGACACGAGCCCCAAATGTGACTTTGGCGCAGTCCAAGATGGTCAAGTTGAAGTTAGAATAAAAAGGACCTCTTTTAGCGGAAACAAAGCAGGTGTCAGCAAATCCATGAGTCCAGTAGTTGTCTTGACTAAGCGTCGTTCAAACTATCTACGCATGAATCGGACAGATGAGAACAGACGATCATCGCACTCACTTGAACGTGATGTTGTCTCCATAATCGCAGTAGAAGGGCGGCTCGATCTCAAGAGGGTTTGTCTTCACCTCTTCAAGCGTAAGATTAAAGAGCTGGGCGAGTATGGACCGACGTTCGTCGGGTCCGAAGTAATCCATGCCGCTCGTCGGCCACGGGAAAGTATTGTATCTCTGAATGAGACCACGAGCTCGGAGACGGGCTTGAATCAGCGTCGGGTCCGCCACTGAAGAAAAGCATCATTCCACCGCCAAGGGCAAGGACTTGTATAGCTAGAAAGCACTTACTGGCAAGGTCTGAAACCGCAAGAGTTTAGATATCAAGAGCCATGCACCTCTCTAGTCCCCTTCAGATGATCACGTACAAGGCAGTCCTTGTTCCATCTTCTGGCGCTCCGTGAGGCCAGCAGTTGCGTCTTGAACGGGAGTAGTTTCCTGCCGCTTCTCCTCTACGAAGGCTGCGCTTGGCTCAGGCATTATCACGAAGTGATCTGTAATCGTCTGAAGTGTCGAAGAAGATGACTGAGATGAAAAAAGAGCAGGCCTTCAAAAGATGATTGAGATGATGCGGCAGGCGGCCTACTAGACTAAGACGGCGGCTTGCGGTATCCGGCGGGGAAGCCTACTACATGTACTTACCTCTCGTATCTGAAAGTTCATATATTTCCCGTACGTCGCAGTAGATTAAAGAGTTCAGATATCATATGTTGGACTGCGGATGATTGGCGGATGACGTTCAAGAACGAAGTCGATGATAGCGAACTACAGCGCCAAGAAGCGGTCCGGCAGGGGCCGGGCTGGGCCGGGCGTTTTCGCCGCGGTTTCCTTCACTTCCTCGAAATGCTCACCCGTCAAAGCCCGTCAAGTATCTTCGGCCATAGCACTCCAGCCCAATCAAACGCATCAAATCCATCGCAACCTTAGGCTCCATGTCTATCCCGTTCCACACGTTCAAGCTCTTGATTGTTCGACGCCAAGAACTTTACCGTTCCCGAGTTCATAAAACACTCAGGCTTGCTGGAGATGTCATAATCCGTAATTTTTGTTGACTCGAGCACCTGCGACAAGATTGAGAGTGAGATTCGCCCGTACCTTGATCGAGTGACACCAAAAAGTAAGCAAATTCGTCCTCTGAAATCTGAACTTGGCAGGCTGAAGCAAAGCGACTCCTTCAAACGACAGATGATTCGCAAAAAGCAGGGTAGAGCCACCGGGTGTTCGTAAGACTGACTAGAACGGAAATGTCGACGTCTTTGATGGCCAGCGATCCTTTTTTTTCTACATAAAGAAGTGACGCGGGAAGTTGATTGATTCTCGGGTTCTTTAGATGAATTCTTCCCTATTCTTCCCAAAGCAATCGACACGCGCTACAGTGAGTACTAAGTAGGCACCGATTGTCTCGTCTTTTTCGCTTCGCCTTGACTTCCCAGAGCTGGCTTGAGGCATTTGTGGCCAACTCGAAGTGATCAAAAAGTCGGAAACTCCGTGAGTCGTAACAATCTGCAGCCGTTGCTTGTCAGTCGCTCATATTGTCCTATCAAGGGCATGAACTTTAATGATGCGCCACTTTATAAAGGTGTGGTAAAAGTGTTCTTGCGCTCTCACTACACTGGATGTATTGTACGCTGCCTTCGTCAAGACCTGGGAAAAAAAAACTAAGCAAGCGGCAACAAGTAGTACTGGCAGAACCAGGAGCGTTTTGACACCGTGGGGGAGCCCTGGATCAGCAACAGTATCGTTTTCTCCATCATGTGCGCGACTGTCTCGCGTATGATTAAAAGCATGGTGACTTAATTTGATGGGCTGCTCGCATGCAAGCCAGGAGCCACTTTACGTCTTGCATAAAGGCTCGTTTCTTCTCGTCCCTCAGCCCATTTCTTATGAAATAATTGAACAAACGGGCTCAAGTGCTGCACCGCGACGATCTTCCGCAATACATCGTCCCAAAGGACTTGACGATCACGAACCGTGAGGCCCTCATTGGACTGTTCATCCCTGGAAAAAAAGGCTACGAAGCAGAACGGGGCTACGTGAATGTGCTCTTCCTTTTTACTTCTGTGCCATGTGCACGACTGACAGAGGTTCCATCAAAGTTCATCCCCGGCTCGCATCTCAGGGGCGAAGACCGCACCTCCTGAAGAGAGTCTCACGCGGTATGCCGAGGTAAGTCGACATCATTTCTCAGATCTTTTCGCAACTATGGTGTTCTGAACGTCGTGCGAGCTCGAAAAAATGAGATGTCTTCATCATGCCCGGCAGTTACTTCCACGGAGAGTCAGCCAACAATATCGAGACGAAGAGCGTATCGTCTAGTCCAGTCTGTCCTTTCTTTCCATGCCTTTTAGCCCACTAACAAGTTGACTTCAGTGTTCTTCGTGAGGGGATACTTGCGTCAAGTTAAAGCTTCTCTTGCAGAACTGGGTGCGTCAATGTCAACCAGATTCCAATATCCGAATTCTAGAAGAAAACTACTTCCTTGCTATAAAGCCGGAGAAAGTGGTGAAGTGGCCCATCGAGATGCAGCGGGCCATTGGTTGGTCAGTATAGCGTTGAAAATGACATCGATTAATTATCGCTGTCGTCGCGGTCTATTCCGCCTCAACTACAACTGCATCTCACTCTGCAGATGGGTCAATCACGACGACCCTCGTACCGTCCTCGCTCAGTACAACATTGTGACGGCCTAAAGTACTGACGGAGCAAATTTTTGAGCTCAAGTTCGAGGGATGGCTTAGTTTTCACGATGTCTGTCACTTGCCCTGCCAGTGCTTCCTTTATCGTCAAATTGAATGCAATTTCGTTTTCATTTGCAACTAGTACTGGGCAGAGCGAGCCGCCAAATGGCGACATGGTGTTCACTATTTTGCCTGGTTCAATTTTCTTCTCCTTCTGAGGACTAAATAGCATGCGAGTAAGATAGATGCGTTAATTTGTTAAAAAGACTCAATATTTTGTAGATATGTTGCACGATGCTATGAAAGGAGAAAGGTAAACGGCAATGCAAGAGGCGGATCTCACTCTCCTTCAATGATGACACTACTGTGTAATTTCCATCAGAGGCTATTCAGTCTTGTCCTAGACGCAAGAACAATGCAACAGATATCATTCGAAACATGTCGAGGCAGACACAACCGATCAGACTCGTAATATGGTAACGGAACAAGCAAAGCACAAGAAACAACGAAACAATCTCTACTGCAAAGGGATCTTAATCGCCGCCTGAACGTTCGTGTTCCTCGAGTCAGGCTGATGACTAGCACTTAGCTCCACCTTCAAGCCTTTGTCAGGGTTAGGCTCATAGGTGACCTTACCCTCCACGTAGCGCTGCGATCCAAACAACTGCGAAGTCTCAACCCCAACTGTTCCCCCCCACGCTCAGCTTTTCCCCAATCGGATACTTCGCGTCTACTGAAAGCCCCGCCCTTCCATCCATACCTGTCCTGTATGAGCCATCTACACCAGCATGACCATTCAGAGATGCTCCTGGCGCCAGAGGCACTTTGGCGGCCAAATGAGCCCCCGCTTCTGCGTGTGAAAAGCGATTGCTGCCGATGTAGGCATTCAGCTGTGGGTTGGTGTTTTGCTGTTGCGGGTAGTTGAAATTCAACCTAGCCCCATCCCCTTGTCGTGAGACCGAAAAATACTTGTCGAGGTTGGATGCATCTGTAC
Organism: Bondarzewia mesenterica; assembly: GCA_004802705.1. NCBI lineage: Eukaryota > Fungi > Basidiomycota > Agaricomycetes > Russulales > Bondarzewiaceae > Bondarzewia > Bondarzewia mesenterica. Next base: position 26,753 of record SGPL01000216.1, read on the forward strand.
CGTTGAGCATAAGTATGCAAAGAAGTGACAACGATACTTACATGGCTCGAAACTGTAAGCAACATCAGAGTAGGTGAGCGCGATGAGCGCAGCCATAGTCGTTGCAGCACGGATGAGTCTGAGCTCTTGAGTACATGCGTCAAAAGGGTCAGCACTTGCAATAGAAAACGCGACATACTCATATTCAGTGGCAGGAGAATCGTGCGCAGTGACTACTGTTATGCCTAAGTCGAGACGAGGACCTGCGGTTCCCGCTGAAAAGCAGCATGGTAGTTATATAGGTGATGCAAAGCGCCGACTCAGGAGGAATTCGAACTTGAAGTTCGTAGGAATTGACATGAATGGACCGCTACTATCTGCCATCGACAATAGACTTGTCGAACTCCTATGAATGTTGCGTGATGCCTGACGCGACACGGCCTCTAGGGTACTAGGATTTCATTTCCGTGCAGCGCTCTGTGAAGTCTAAGTGATGGAAGCTTAAAATCAATAGAATGAGATGCACATTTTGTGAAGACGTGAAAAAGTAGGAGTGTCATTAGGTGCCATTGAACAATAGTTGGACCTGTGCTCTCCTGTGCTGACCTGTGCTGACTCGTCTCCTCAATGAGAAAATAGGAATATCTCACGATAACATTGCCCAAAGTACGCACCAATGGAGATCTTGATGGAGGTAAACAAATAGAAACGTTGCACGAAGTTGCACGACGCGGCGACGAAGGTGATCGTACAGTTTGAGTCACAACGGCGAGGTTCCAACAAGGGCACTGCCTAGTCTCCTTTGCAGACCTCACACAGAAGACAATCATTCTGTGTATTAGGGCACAGCCCAGAATAAACTGCTTTGAGACCAGTCTACTCTCACACATTCAGTCTCTGAGAGTCTCATGATCGGAACGTGCTGATCAACTCGCTTTTCTTGATCCCTGCTTTCTGTTTCCATTCTCCAGATGCATTATGTATGACGGCTTTCCCATTCAAAGAAAATCACGGGTACAAAAAGGCTGGGCGGACAAGCGTGTAGATGTCGGCGTGATGCCGACCGTCTTGTTCCCGAGAGATGTCGTCTATTGTACTTAGGTCAGGACGTCAGGCCGCATCAGGGCCACCCCAAAGTATACCTGATGGCCATTGTACCCATATCCATCCGATCCTCACAGAGAACATCATCCTCTCCTTGTAGCCCATTATCCAAGCCATACCAAGATTACACGCAAGGCTTCAACACCCAAGGAGTCCCTGCCTGTCCCTGCTCACTTCAGGTCTAATCGACCACCCTTACGGACGAGCATCGTCCTTCAATGCCGAGTGCGAGCACCTCGTCAGACTCGCATTCAAAGAAGGTCAGCTCCACAAGAGCAGACGCCGAGTCTTCTGGTCGCTTTACCCGCCATGAGCGGGGGGCGTGGAGAAAATCCTTGACGCTTCGCGGGCCGTTGGCTACATAAATAAATCAGTCGGTGGGCCATCGGCGAAACCTTGCACACCGACTTGATCTCTCCGCTTCTTCGTCAAAATCAAGGTGCGAACAATCGCTGTTACCAGTGCACAAACGACAGGTTTATCTTACCGCCCTTGATTAAGTCATCGTTTGAAGTTTCCGGTGTCAGTGGCTCAGAGGGATCGTGGACAATGAACTAGAGGAAAGCCGCAGTGGTCGGAGACCGACCAGATCCACCGGTCCATGGCCAGACACAGCCATTGCAGACAACTTTTTACGAGACACGTCGGCGCGGGGTAAAGGTGTAGGACGGTGGCTGCCTGGTGCTCCTCGACTCGGAGGCCCAAGCGCGAGCACGACTCAGCAGCTCGTCGTCGGCGTGTCAAAGTGACGATGATGATGCTGTACGTGCGTAGGAGGAAGAGTGGTTGAGAATAGAGCTTACGAGTAGGCTCGCAAGTCGACATAGTCTGTCTGATGCTCCGGTTCTTCATCGGAAACGAAACGCAGATGAGTAAAAATACAAAGGTCGTTCTTTTTTTGTGTAGCCCTCGCTGTGTTATTTGCTATATTCTGTTCTGTATCGCTTAGTCTACATCTGTGCTAGTTCTGTACAATAGTATAATCTCGAAGTCCCCTTGTTCACAATGCTTGAGTTATGCCTTCTTCCCTGCCAGATATGTGTGTGCCATGCCCAGCATCCAGATAGGGAACGTTATTCTAGAAAGGTCACAGTATAAGCTCCCGCATAAGCACCATCACAACAAGAAACATACTTGTACAGAGGGTACAGAATGACGCCCGTCCGGATACCAATTCCAGTGGCCGCCTCTGGTGGCCATGAGCCGTCCTGCAGCAGTAGATTAGATAAAGTCTAGATGAAGTGACGCAGGATAGGTATGCACCGGAAGTTGCGTGTCCATCACCTTCTTTACCGAGCGCTCGATGGGGCCCTTGTCGGGGTACTGCGCCAACATAAGAGCCATCGTTGCCCACGACGTCTGCGCCATGTTCGTCTTCTCGGCCTGGACATACTTCTCCGTGGAACAAGATCTCCAGCTCTCGCCCCAGCCGCCGTCTTCTTTTTGGTGCTCCAGCAAATATTGGCACGCCTTTCGTACACGAGGACTATTGGTGTAGTCCTCGCCAAACGTCGTCAGTCCGAGCAGCGCAAGCCACGTTCCGTACGTGAAGCAGACTCCCCAGGAACCGATCCAACCGCCCTCGGGATATTGAGTCTTGTGCAGGTATTGAATGGCCCGCTTGATCGTAGCGCTAGAGCAAGACGAATATTAAACGTGCACCTTATACGAGAAGAAAACAAGGACGCACTCGATATCTCGTGCTCGGTAATTGTAACGCTTTCTAAACTCGTCGAGGCCGGTAATTACCGAGGTTGTGCACTCCGGGTACGAGTATTCAATCATTATTCTGTCTGAAGGGCGAAAAGTCAGACGCCGAAGGAAAAGTAGCCAATGAGACCATGCACCGTAAAGCTCAGCCGGGTTGAACATTTCCAGAAATCTTCCACCCCGTTCGCATTCGTAGCTGGGCAGGCCTCCATCGGAAGCCTGCATGGATATTAGCAAGTCGACAGCGTCAAACAACCGACGATCCGGTATACGGTCATCCTCCCTGAACGGCATGATCAGCAAGACATCAATAGCATGATGCGGACGAACGAACGTACTGTAGACAAGGTTGTAACATAAGCACAGCCTTGAGCGCCTCTCCCGTACAATCCGAAACGACGTAGCCATTCTGCCGTCTGGTGCTAAACGGCCTGTGTCCACGATATTAGTAGCGAAAGGTAAGTATGGAGATTTGGCAAAGCGACACACCAGCCGCCTTTGGTCGGCTGTCGGTAGTCCTTGGGATAATGCATGGTGTTCTCGGTCATCTGTTCCCTGTCCAGAAACCCCAGGAGCCTGCGCACAGATTCCTGGTTGTCGGGGAGCTCGGAGAGACCAGATTCGACCAGGGCATGAGAGATTAAGGCGATGTCCCAGACCTGGCAACCGTTGGTGGCGGTGACCTGCATCCCGTCAGGGCCCATCCAGATGAATTCCTTGATGGTGGCGAGGTGGCGCTGGACGGCCGCGCTCTCAGGACCCTCCGCGTGCAGGCGGCAGATTGTCTGCAGGAAATTTGAGACGGAAATAAGGTCGAAGTAGTCGGTGTTCTCGTCCTCCATGACGATCTGCTCGTACGTGGCGTTGAGCGCGCGTCGAGTGAGCGGCGGGAACTGGCAGGACTCGAGGGTGAAATCAAGAATCATATAAAGCGAGTCCAGGAAGGTCGTATGAGGGACGAGGTAGTCTGGTTCAGCAATCTGGTTCCTTTGCGAGGGCCTGAAATATGCTTCGCTTATTAGACCGTATACAAGCTGTGGGATTAGGGACTTACCAATGGATCGAATCGTATGGCTGTACGTAGAGCTCCTGCAATTATCTCAGTGAGGAAGTGTCTAGTAAGAAAGCAAGTGCCAAACGTACTTCTCTCAGCGCAAGAATAAGGTCGTTCTCCGGCGCTTGATAACGGACGCGGTAGAGGTAGCTCATGGGGATGTAGAACGCTCGCATGAATATCCACCATTTGTTGGGATGCACCGGCGACCAGTCGGGAAAAAGCCTACAACGTAGAAAGCATGTCAGTACTGTACACAACGCGTGGGCAGGAGAAATATCTACAATATTTCTGGAGGTATGGGATTGTTACCAGCCCAGTCGTAGAGGTTAATCAACGACAGCCAGAACTTGCCCCATGCAGGACAGCCAACGGCACCGCCTGTGAACTCAAGATGAGGAAGGAGTATAATTGACGAAGACACGGGCGTGTTTACCATGGCGACGGAGCGTATTTCTGGCCTTGATCATGGCAACGTGGTCTGGTCTGACGCCGAGCATGCGCAGCGCGATGTAGTTGACCGAGAGACCAAACACGGTAGTTGGATGCTCGCCATGTCTGCAAAAACACTTGAGCGTCGGAATGGTTTTTATTATAAACACGAATGAGACTCACAAGCCCCAGCCACCGTCAACAGGATCGGCATGGTTCAGCATGAAGCGGACCATTTCGATCCCTTCCTCTGGCAACACCTTGGTACCGCAGAGGTAGAGAGTAATGACGTACATGGGGATGAGATACATCTGCGCGCCACATACGCCAGGCCAATGTCCGTCGGGCGCCTGGACTTTCTTCATGAAGTCAAAGCCATTGATGGCGGCCTCTAGAGGTGTCGTGGCCTTCTTGGGCTCTCCACCAGTCTGAGGAAAAAGGTTGATGACGTTTCTGGCACGCACGGAGGCCTACAACTTACCATCGGTAGACCGAGGATGAATTTCTCCAGATTTGCTTGCGGCCATGCCTCGCGCTCTTTGTCGGAGTGCAGGTAGACCCATTCCTTCTGTGTGTTGGGACCAAAACGCAGCCGCCAGTGCTCGTGAGGAGTAAAAGGCGTGATTCCGTCCAGAGAGAAAATGCTGCGGCTTGCGATTCTGGGTGGTTCGATCTGGGACATGGTCGAAGACAGAATCTACGAGATAGCAGATCATGATGTCCCGCATGTGGGCCTAGATATATGTTTTTGATCGAGCCAGACACTGGATGATTGCGGTCAGTGAATTCAACATGCGGTAAGCTCAGGAACCTGACACACCAACGGTCACCGCGGACACCAGGCCATGAATCGAAAAGAAACAATAGTGATCACACATCAGGTGTTGTTTGATTGGATCAGGCTGGGCTTAGAGCCTCTAAGCTAATCAATCAACATCTGACACGGGGTGCGACAGATTTATGGGTCAATGTTCCCGGTGGGTGCGCTTTGACGCTCGCATTGGCCATTACGAGCGCTGGTAAGTATCCATTCTGCGCGTTACGCCACAGACGCCAGTGTCGAGATAAAAGCGGGAGGCTTGCGCGAGATTTCAGGAACTTAGAACATTATCAGTGTTTCGACGCACAAACAGGATGAGACCAGAACAGGGTTGTGCAATTAATATTGACTGACCTGCCTGATAATTGCAAGAGATGGTTGGAAAGACATCTCGATGCAAATAGCATGCTTCAGAGCGCGGCTGAAAAGCGGCTGGAACCTGCTTATCGGTTGCGCATCGCGTTTCGCCGCTGTTTAGCAGGTTTCGGCGGTTTCTCAGCGCTCACCGGTTTGAAGTATGCTCAAAGTATGCTATTAGCGTCTTTCTCCGAGTCGGAGCACAGATCTCCCACTGCACTGTACCACTGATAAGTCTATACCACTGCTTTGGGAATGAACATTTTGAGCACTGACCATATATGATGTATGTACCGAGAGTCGTGAATTGAAGGTACTATATGGAGGAACTTGGAACTTAAAGCAGAGTTGTTTCGGCTTTTGCCGTCCGCTCCGGCGGCGCTCTTTGCCCTTCTTTGGCAACTCTTTGCTCTGACCAGCCCTCGCTTTGTTTGCATGGGACACGCGACGCTGGCGAGGCTGTCCTCTTGGAGGCGAGCGGAAACACGCAGTAATGTCGGGAACAAAAGGGGACCCGGTTAGAGGTTGATTCCATGGGGTACATGCGCGAGCAGATGGATGGTCAATCAAGAAAGGAGTCCGTAAAAGGAGGAATCAGTAAGTTCCTGACCAGATCTATTGGGTGCCAATCAAATCTCGTAGATGCGTTTGTCGTTTTGGCATACACCCATCGGTCCCGTACAAGGTCACGGCGGTGCTGCATACCCTTTATGCATCCATGGCGCTTGTTTATCCCCGAAACCATTTAGGGCGATGACCACATGTCCGGAGGATGATACCGTAGCTCAACAACTTCCATCTGTGGGCCTGATAAACTGCTCGGGTCTCTCTCACATCCGTCTTGTCGATTTCGCCGGGTCTTAGATGCGATGTTGTTTTTGATATCATTATGTGCTCTGGTGTTACTTGCTATCCATCGCTGTCGACGCGCGACTCGCACGATCGTCTCGAAAGTTCGTGGTCCGCCTGCTACCACTTGGTATGGTAAGTTCAGAACCATCTCAACTTACCGCACTTTTTGTTGCTTGCGCTCAATTTATTTTTTTGCATCCAGGTCCCGCCCTCGATTTTATGGAAAAGCAGGTCGGCGAAGCCGATTTTCCGTGGCTAGAGGAGTATGGTAGTGTCGTGCGACTGCGCGTTCCACTGACACTGGGTGTAAGTCCAACCTCTCAACGCGCCGCCTGCCATCGCTTTCCTCAATTGTGCATAATCTGTCTACAGTTTGGCGATATATTGCTTATTTCCGATCCCAAAGCTCTTCGGCACATGCATCAGACTGCATTCAAAGATTTTGGCGCCAACGCGCTTCGCCATGCTGTTATGGACCTTATGACTGGCCCAGGTATTGGTACTGCCCAAGGTACGTTCCTGCCTCCTTTCTGGCTGTAGATTTGATATAAACCGTTTATGAAGGCTTGCAGCACGTTCGACAACAGCGCGTCATCCAACCTGGCTTTGCTGTCGCTGATATCAAGGCTCAGATCCCTAAGTTCTCCAACTTTGCTATCAAAGTAAGCGCATCGCGTACGTTCTCTCGTGTCGTCTTGCTTACTTGGACCTTACCCTATTTGAGCTCGTGGACAAATGGTCCGCCTTGATTGCAGCAGATTCTGGTACGAGCACCATCATTGACGTGACCGAATGGAACATTAAATTTACGCTTTGTTGCATGGGCGTTGGTACGTTCTTGCGGTTCTTATTCCTTCGTCGTGGAAAGCTGATTTTTCGTTTGCCGATAGCCGTGCTGGACTATGAGTTTGGGGCGCTCGATGGCAAGGACGACCCATTAATGGAAGCGTGCCAGAATTCTGAGAATGTCATGCAAGTTCACCTGCATTCTATCTCGCTATCGATCTCACGTAAAGCGTAATAGGGTCGAAACTATGGGTACCATGCTCAAGGGCGGTGTTATATCCATGTCTATCAGCAAACTCGTACCGCCCTGGGTGTACCAGCTCGTTTTTGACTATAGCTGGAGCGAGAAGATACGACGTATGCGATATGCCCGTGAGCTCTGTACAACTTTTGCGGAGCGTCTAGTAGAGGAGAAGACGGTAGCGCTGAAGGAGGGGCGTCAACGCAAGGATACCATGTCCTTGATCATTCAGGCGAATGCGTCTGAAGACGCAAAATCCCGACTCAGTAACGATGAGCTAACGGCCCAAGTCAGGCGAGTAAAGCGATCCTTTGTTGCTCGCTTATCTGCGTTCTAACCTCACTACAGGACCTTCCTGTTCGCTGCCAACAGCACCCTGGCGCACACTATGCATTGGTTACTTTACGAACTCGCCCGACATCCAGAATATCAGCGGCGTCTCAAGGATGATGTGCGCGGGAAGCAGCCGCAGTCGACGAATTTGGACTCGCTGCCGTTCTTGAACGCATTTGTCAAGGTGAGCGAAATTGGAAATGCTTTGCGTTCCTACCGCCGACTCCGACGTCCGCTTAGGAAATTCTCCGCATGCACCCAGTTGCGTTTATGGTGACCCAGGTGCCCAAGGTCGACACCGTCTTGCCTCTGTCGCAGCCCATTACTCTCACGACGGGCGAAGTCATCAACCAGTTGCCAATCCCCAAGGGCCAGAACATTATGTCCTCTCTCTCAGGCTATAATAGGCCCGTTCTATTTTTCAATAATGCGAGTTGGACCTGATCTTGGCTGCCCACAGGCTGAAGTCGATATGGGGCGAGGACGCACATGTATTCAATCCCGACAGATGGTTGCGCGAGGATATGCAAGCCAAGTCGAGTGGATTTGGCATGTACTCAAGCTTGTTCGTTCATTTCTCCTCGCACACCTCAGCCATTTCTGACTATACTACTCAAAAACAGAGGAACATTCCTTGGTGGACCGAAAGGCTGTATCGGCTGGAGGATGGCGTAAGTATCAGCTTTTCTTCGGCATTTGCATTAAAGGCTGACGTACGCCTTGCACAGCGTCGTTGTACTACAAGTGTATGCCTTTGAGGTGGCAAGCAAGTTCAAGTTTTCGCAGACGGAGGACACGAAGAAGGTCAGGAGGCACACGTCTGTTTTCATGTTGCCTAAGATCGACGGGAAGCTTGAGAGAGGAATTTGTCTTCCGCTCGTTGTAGAGCTCGATGACGATTGAGTGTCGCCTAATACAAGGAGGGCAAGCCAAGAAAGATTGGGCTGTACTACAGGGTGCATTTTTTTTACTGCATAGACGTACTGTACTGATACGACCAAGTCTTCGGTAACGCGTACCTTTGAATTGAAGACCTGCACACCTGTATAACGGAAACGGAGCCGACTGAAGAGAAGAACGAACCGTTACACTTTTTTTGAGTGCGTATTTCGTATTTTCTTCCCAAATCGGAGCTGAAGAATAAAATTCTTGAAGCCCTGCAGGCCCTTGTAACGGTAACGCACCAAACTAAAGAATTGTTTCAACTATTCAGAGTGTAACGTGTAACAAGGGCCGAAGACGAAGACTTGGTCATGTTAGTGCAGTAGGTGCAATGGGCAATAACTTACGATGTCGTCGATATGCGTATATACGCAAGATTGAGTATGTTAGGCATTTCTCTTCAAGTTCACTTCATGCATTCAGAAATCTATGAACGACATGGTGTAAATATCCAGCAAATCAGCTACACCTTCCGTTTGCGGAGAGAAACCTTCCAGGACATGAGTTTGAAAATAGGCAAAGGAGGCCCTATCAAGTCGCTCTCGTCCGCGGCTTTGAAGTCATAGTTGGTTATCAGGTGAGCCAAAGTTGCCTTGATTTCTTCGACAGCGAGAGCTCGACCAGCGCTAATCAAGTAGATATGTCAGCAATGTGCAACAGTCACGGCAAGTCGGGTACTCCCCATGTATGTCGTCCGTGACCAAACAACAAGCTGTTCGAAGTACTGACGAGGCTGCTTGTGGGCTTGGTCTTATCGGCGTGACGGAATCCATCGAAGCGCAAGGGATCCGACCAAATAGTCTGAGTAGGTCGAAAATTAATTCAGCAGTTGGAAGTTATCAGTGAAAAGCACTGCAACGTACTTCGCTGCGATTCAATGCTGGCTGGTTTAGAGCGATACGGGTACCAGCGGGGACGCTGAAGCCATTCGAGAAAGTGTAGTCGCGGCGAACCTGGCGCAACATTGCATCTACGAGAGAAGGTCCCTTCAGGCAGTCGTTGCGAGCGTATAAAGTAGAAAACGCACGAGGTGTCAAAGGCGACAACCTTACCGACTCTCTGATGAAGCTGTCGAGCTTAAACATGTCGTCTAATGCGTCCGCGGTAAAACCATGGGTAAGGATGGCTTGCTCTATCTCTTCCCGGAGGGCTGGTAGATACTCAGCATGGCGCACAAGGTCATAGATGGTACGTAGGAGGGTCTGAAAACAGGAAAGTGAATATTCGAGACAGAGGAAGTGGATGCGATGGCGAAAGCTCACCAGGCCCGTCGACAAAATACCCGCGAAGTTGAGGAAAAGAAGACGGCTGACGATATCCGGAGTTTGCGCTCGCTGCTCGTTCGTCTCGTCTAGAAGCCACGTAAGAGTGTCATTCTGTATGTCAAAATGCAAATTAGCCTTCCATAACACCTGAAGTAAGCAGGAGCCCATACCGGTTTTCCCGGATAGTCTTTTCCGTGATGATCCATGTTGTGCAACCGCTCCTGCACCATACCCATCCAAAATTGTGCACCTTTACTTATGTTTTTCCCAAGTCTAGCGATCGGGGGTGCTACAAATCTATATTGAACGACATTAGGAGGACTCCACACGATTATATCCAGCCTATGGGATACGTACGGCTGAAGCCACGTCGGAAAGAGGTTGATGGCGGTGGCGGATTGGACGATGTTGAAACTGTGGCCAACGGTAAACTCGATATAGCGAGAATCTCGGCCTGTGATCTAGTCAGCAAACGAAACGCAACGGATAGACGACATACAGAGGGGGAGACCGACGAATAGCCGATTACTGGCTCTTGACACAACCTGCTTCACCAAGTCGTACAATATCACGTCAGCCCATCCTGGCAAGTGAGCTAATCAACGACGGACTGCAGGAAGGCTTTGGCAGTGTACATACCAGTATGGTTCACGCTGCGCAGCTCATCGTTACACGTCACTACAAGTTCGTCCAGGACATCGGCACTGCGGGCTTTGAGGTGACGGTTCATTCCTATTCTTGTTGTCTCATTTTGGTATTGATCATGGACGAAGTGGTCGCCAAGGGTATAGCGTATCTGGAGAACCTAGAGAGGATGGCGTCCATGAGATCCTGTGACTTCCTCCTATCTTAGCTAAAATACGTACCTCGTTGTTTACCTCGTAGGGCTGTGTCAGCTCATCCGACTCCTTCAATAATTCGATGGCCATTGCAGGGTCGCTTATGAGTGTAACCCATCCGGTCCATATTCTAAAGCGAAATGGCCTTGCGCCATACTGCGTTTCTAATACTCAGCAAATGATTCGTATGAACTTGGTATTTCACACCTTGTTGAAGCCTTCCATACACAACTCGGACCCGTACATCATGGACTTGATAGAATTCAAGAACCCAATCTTTGGCCCAATAGTCGGAACGTGCGAGTACTAGATTTTGTCGCGAGTGATCCTTTGTTTGAAACTCGCCGCGCAACTTGTTAAAAAAAAACAGCGCACCTTGCGCCGCTGCCAGAGACTCTCCAAAAACGACCAGAGTTCCCAAGTCCCGACGCCAATAAGCATCGCCTTGGTGAACTGGCCCGCGTTCGGTAGGTTCATATGTATGTTCCATGTGTTCAGTCTGAGGGAGATGGAGCGAATTGGAGATACAGGCAGGGCCTCTGAATATAGGAGTCCAGCCTGGAACATGAACTCGCAATACCATCCCCAGGACGTAAGGAACCAGCACAACACCCATGCATATCCGACGATTCGTGAGAGCGTCATCGGTGGTGAGCGATTCAACCACACGAAGACTCGCTTGACTGACCCAATGACCGCGTCCTCGACCGTGATGGCTACCGCTTGCGCCATGAAGAACGGGAATGCGCCACGAACCAAGAACGACCATGGGCCGGAGGGGAAAAGGTGAGGGGCGATCTTAAAGTCGGCCAAGGCATGCGAGAATCCCGATAACGCAAATCCGATGTAAAGCTGGCCATACCGAGACGCCAGGCTTCCCTGTCGGAGTCCCAAGCGTCTAACGGCCATTTTTCCGAGCCCTGACTGATGCTGGTTTAGAACTTATTAGCTTGAGCCTCAAGAGGAAGCATAGTTGTCACTAACGCGTCGCATCAACAGCTGCCACGTTCGACTGCCCGAAGGTCAAAATCAGCTCTGTTGGGTACAAACAGACGAGCTCACCTCCACAGTCGTCGGACAGTATAGGCCTCCATGGGGCTTCCGTAGAGAGCAGGCCAGAGATGTGGTTCTGACAGACCCAGCGCGACGACTACTGCCGCAAAGAGAGAGAAATGCATACTGACCGTACATACACCGCTAAAAACCCAGAAAAAGGTCAAAAGGCAATAGTGTACTATCGCCTGAGAAGCTACGTGGAGGTTGTCCGGGTGAGGGGGGCGGGACAGAAGGGGATTGAGATGGATGTAGGTCTGCGCAACATCCAGCAGTAGGAAGAACACCATAGCGCGGACAAGACTCCAGATCACAAATCTCCAGCGAGGAAGGTTTGGCTTCGGGGGTACATTGGATACCTGGATGGTCTTGTTGTAGAACAATGTATGGCCTGCGCTATTTGCCGCGTACCTCGTAATTCCAGCCGACACCTCTTGGAAAGAGAACCACACGCAGCGTCCAGTATATTCTGTTGAAAAATGGCCGCCGACTTGGATCGGTGGTATCCTTGTCATCGCGGTATGTGGCCAGAGGGTTTACGAGCAGTAAATGAAGCGCGTAGACGATGCCGTTGCCAATACCGACACCCATCGCGTACTCTCCGTTTATGTTTTTGCTCCCGGGGAAGTGTGCGAGCCCAGGAAGGGATATAAAAACAAACAGGACCCAGAGAAAAACTTTCAGCGTCAGATTCTGAATCTGATACCATGCCAGGCAGAGTACGAGGAAAACATGGGGGATGACCCAGTTATTCAGAACTACCGAGGCTGGCGTTCGGTCGGCAGCTACTGGCAGAATTTCCATGGTGCTGAGGCCCAAAGTTGTCAAAGAGATTCAAGAGAATCAGGATCGCCGTTAACCCAGGATCCGTGGTTTTTACAATCATCGCCTCAGGACGCAATCAAGGCATCAAAGCATCGGAGACCATCCGTGGCAAAATTGAAGCCAAGTTAGCCAACCAGCACGTGAAATTTGGATTGTCCCCATCGGTCTCAATGAGATCTCAATATTGATAGATCTCTGATTGCTCCCGAAACCAGCATCTCCGATGCCGTCTCGTATCATCCTCTCGTGTCATTTTGGCGCCAGCAGGAATTCCGACAGTATTCCAAGCGGTAAATCGACGGTGCCGCAGACTTACCAGTTGGTGATGCGAAACCGCCGCAAGTTGGTTGAAATCTATTTGAAACCCCAAAAAGAGTACGTCAGGCGCGACTTATCAGGCCATCGACCGCTCAGCCTGGTGCTATGGAGGAATTGATTCAGGGCTCCAACGATTCCGCGGTGTAAAATTGCGCTTGAAATCATACCCATAATCCCCCTTCGAATTACCCCCGAATCGCCCACCCTGGAGTTGCCCTGGAGTCTGAACGCCCCTATTGCATTGGCGCTATGTAAGTGTCTTGGACTTACGCGCTTGAATCTATTGACATGATGGACTTGAAGCTTGAAGTCGGGCCTCAACCAAGTTCGACTGCAGGCTAGCCGAGCTCGCTGAGTCATACCTTAGAGCAAGGGAAAAAAAAAACTTCCGAGACGAGATAGGCCGGGATGGCATCGACTCTGCAGGACTCGAGAGTTGGTTTTAAATTTCAGGCCCAGCCAGCGCACAACACTATGTATTGGCGAAGGCTTTACATTGGCAGATTAACAAAGTACATCTCGCAGGTCGAAATTTCTATAGGCTATACAATTACAACATCTCTGCCAATCAGATGAACTCAAGGAAACGTTTCACCTCACCAGCCGACACACCACCCTCCTCCCAAGCGCTGTTGAGTTCTTTGCAGATCTTGTCCACCGCCGCCTGCTTCTTCGCGTGCTCGGCCTCGTTGAAGAACGCCTTGTTCAGCACCTCCTCCGCCTCCTTAGTGACAGCTTCGATGGTGCCAACAGGCGTGTGGCCGTTGCTCTTCCTTGGTTGCATGCCCAGAGGGCCTCCCCTCACCTCCTCGAGCTCGTATCCGGCCCCGAGTACCTGGGCGACGAGGATCGCCAGCAGAGGCTGGTCATATTGCAGCGGCCAGCAGATCATGGGCACACCCGAGCACAGACTCTCCTTTGTTGACGTGAAGCCGGCGTGCGAAAGGAACCAACCCGTCGAGGGGTGGGAGAGGATGTACTCTTGCGGTGCCCACTTGAGGACAAGGCCAAGCTCGGACTTAGCGAAGCGCTCGGGCAGAGGAGCAGCATGCTCGCCGTGGGCCAAGACCTAGTAAAGATCGTTGTAAGCAATAAGAAGCGAGTGATGCAAATGATGAGCGCACGAAGGGTATGCCGAGCTTCAACACGACATCCATGAAAGCGTGGAACTTCTCAGGCGTGTCGTGAGTAGTTATGGAGCCAAAGCCAATCTGACAGTGACAGCTCAGTGGAAGTAGAAGTTGGGTTTTGATTATACGCACATAAAGGACAGATTTGAGTGCCTTGCCGTCTAGGAACTTGGTGACCTCGGGATCGACAGTGGCGATGTCTACCGGTCGGTTGTTGTCGCCGACCGTAAACAGGTCGCGGCCGCGCGCCTTCATGGTCGAACGCAAGTGTGCCGCCTGTTGAGGCTCGAGCACCTCTGACGTTCCAGCTAACATCGCGTCACACGCAAGCCACATCTGGGTGCTCTTGGCGGCCAAGACGTGAATGGCAAAAGGCGGCGCCTGTGTAATCTAGTTGAATTAATTTGAGTAAACGCTGGCGTACATGAACAAAACAGCAGGAACGAACCGGCTGGGGGAACAGTTCGTTGCCGCTGATGGTGGGGAAACCGGGTATAGGGAGTGCCTTGTTCTGTGAGTATAGTGTTTTGAGCAAAAGAAGGGACTCGAAAGACGGAGAAGGACTTGCCTGGTCGTAGCTTGCCATAGCCATGAAGTCAATGTCCATGAGTCGGTCTATGTCGTCGCCCCAGCGGTGAAGGTTATTGTACAAAGCCGATAGAGGACCCGGGTACCAAAATATGATCTTGGGAGTTTTGTTCTTAGACAACTTGCGAACGATGCTGCCAGTGTCGTATGGGCCCATCTGTAATTGACATGCTCAGAAAAATGTCGCAAACAGAGGGGTCAGAATGGCTCACCTCGCCGAGGAAGCAGTCGGGCTTGATGCTGGCGGTCTCTAGTAGCTTAGCGTAGACCTCTTCAAACTCGGCTTCAATGCTCTCGCCGTCAAACATGGCGGCCTTCGATAGGGTATAGTAACTGCCGTGGAGTAAAACTTGGTGTTAGCCTCTACGCATCAAGATAGTCTGAACGCTGACTTGACATTTTCTGCGCTTTTCCCGCCCAAATCGTGAGCCAGCAGAGCGCGTGCTCTGGCGGGATCCATAAGCCTGGAGTCGAAGATCATGCTGACGACGATGTCGGGCTCCGCCATGATCAGGCGGGAGACGAAACCAATCTGAGGCCGTAGATGTCCGTAAAGCCCATACGTAAACGCAACGATGTGGCGAGGCATGTTGAAGAGCGAGCTGTTGAATGAGTAGTAAAAGGCTAGAGTTAATGTCTCTGAAAACCCATCGGCTTGAAAGATGCAGCAAGTGCAGACTTATTTGCACTACTTACTCTGCATGACGCGCTACGTTTTTCCGCGCCAATTGAGAGTCATCGGACCGATGCTTGACCTTGCACCGCGCAGATGACAGATGCCTAGGTTTGGACTGTTGGGGATATCCAGCGTTCACAACACCATCACTGATACTATCAGTACGCGTTAATCGGGCACTGGCCAGTGGCGTTCAAGACAAAGCTGCCCGATGCCGGATTTAGAATGAATACAGCTCAGGGCTGGGAGTCTTGACCTTCTTGTACGATCCGGCAAGACCTCCAAATGCCGCAATCTTCGGGTTCGTATACAGTCAGTGAGCAACGAAATTTCAAATAGGAATGATGAGACGCTCACTGGTATCGATGGGCCGGATATTCCACATCATCATGGTTATCGTTGCTGATGAGTGAGAGGCAGCCTGAGGCAACATGCGTTCAATGTCCGAATCGGTGCTGGCGGCTCCGCGGAAACCCGATGAGAGGCTCAAACCCCGAGTCCAAACGTACCCAGGAAATCTGTTCATAGCGTGGTAGGGCGAGAGAGGCTGAGTGCTCACAATGAAAACGGCGTCGTCTTCGGAGGTCAGATGATAGCGATTTGACCAATTTGTTTTACGAATAGGGTCGGATGAGGTCGACCATCTTCATATGAAATACTATAGCCAGCGCTTTTCTTCTACTTCTCATGAATATTTCGGTCTGATGTGCGCGTTCGTGATAGCACTTCCACTGTCGTGCTGCTGCCTCGTGCAGCAAGTTCAAGTTCAAGTGGCGGCTACCTCACCTTGCCTCACGCGCGTGCTCGCCGCTGTGACCTACACAGGTCTTAGACTAACTTAAGCTTGGCTGAACCTATTATTACAAACAACAGCAGACACAGAACCGTTCATAAATTCCAACTGTAGTACATGTCCGAGCGTCATCAACCGCATCTATGTATGATGGAGGGACTGTGAGGCGTGGTCCCAGTGAATGCTCGCCCATATCTAATAATACATGTCATCAGCTGAAGTGTTCTGTGAGCGAGTGGGATGAAAATTTACAAATCTGCTAGGTACTTGAGCGTTTACGGACGTTCGCCTTCCAAGATATGAGCTTGAAGAGAGGAAGAGGGCGTCCTTCGAGCTCGCTCGCTTTCGATGGCTTCAAGTCGTAGTTAATGATCAGATAAGCCATGATCCCTTTGATTTCTTGCACTGCAAGAGCGCGACCCGCGCTGCAAATAAAGGAAGTGATGAATTACGGAAGAGTAGATGGACGGAAGCAGGCTTACCAAACATGGCGTCCATGACCAAACAGCCAATTGTTCGACGTGCTTATGAGCCTGTTTGTCGGAGCCTCATCAATGTAGCGGAAGGGATCGAATCGCAACGGGTCGGGCCAGATGTTCTGAAAAGGTTACAAGTCAACGACTGACCAAAGAAGACGGGCACAGGAGAAAACGAACCTCGTCCAGGTTCAGAGCCGCTTGGTTCAGCACGAAAATCGTACCAGCAGGGACGCTAAAGCCGTCCGAGAACGTAAAGTCTCTGCGTACTTTACGCAGCATCGTATCTGGAAAAATTCGCCAGGTTGCTTTCGCGATAGGTAGAGACAATAGTAACGAAATACTCACGAGGTGCAAGAGGAGTCACCCTCTGCGACTCCCTCACGAAGCTGTCTAGTTTGTACATCTTGTCCAGCGCGAAGCCTTCGGCCTCAACGACTTGTTCGACTTCTTCCCGAAGCTCTGGAATGTACTGGGCATGTCGAACGAGGTCGTAGATAGCACGAAGCAGGGTCTGTGAAAAACATCGGTCTAGCGGCAATTACGAGAAGAAGCACGCAAAGGAAGCCTCACCAGCCCTGTGGACAGTATGGCTGCGAAGTTGACGAATACGAGTCGACTGAGAAGATTTGACATTTCACGTCGCTCCTCATTCGTCTCATCAATAAGCCAGCTGAGAAAATCGTTCTTCGTAGATACCCTAGAAGATCAGTGTTCGGTTCAAAAACGTTGATATAGGATAGAGCTTACCGGCTTGTCTGTGTAGTCCCGACCGTAACGGTCGATGCTGTCTAGTCGCTCCTGAGCAATTTTCGCCAAGTAGCCTGCCGCTTCGCGTGCGTCTTTCTTGCGCTTAGAGACGAACGGCGCGATGATGCTATAGCCACGAAAAGTAAGAAACTGGACAAACTCATTCAAGATGGGAACGGCCTTACGGTTGAATCGACTTGGGAAAGAAGTTGATGATGCTGGCGGCGTTGAAGATGTCAAAGGTGATCCTGATGGTAAACTTGACATAGTCGGGGTTTCTGCCTTGTTGGTTTGGCTGTCAATAGGGCCGAATGGTTAGGCGAACAGCCGAACTCACATATTGGCAAACCGATAAACAAACGGTTGCTCGCTCGCGATACGACCTTCGTTACCACATCATACACGCTGACCGTTTTCCATTCTAAGTAGTAAAAAATCAGATGCACGCCTAGATGAGACATTGGAAGAAGTAAATACCAACCAAATTCGGCCTGCTGCAGTTCATCATCACATGCAGCCATGACTTCATCAAAGACGACGGGAGCGCAATCGGCAAGGTTACGATTCAGTCCAATTCTAATAACCTCGTTGTGGTACTGATCGTTGGATATTTGTCGGCCGGCAGTGTAGGGTATCTGAAGAAGCTGAGTGGAAATAACGGCGCCATTACTTCAAGTGTCCCAGTATCTATCCGAGCACCAGATGTACCTCGTCTGTGGCCTCCTTGGGCTGCATCAGCTCGTCTGATTCCCTCATCATCTCGTCAGCCATTCTACGGTCGCTTATCACGACTGTCCATCCTGTCGGCGTACAAACACGGAAAGGCTCGCCGCAGTACTGCAAGACGTGCAGACATACACTGTCGGTGATGTCGGCGACAATGGCAACGTGTGCAAACGCACCTTCTTGAAGCCTTCCATGCACATCTCTTGCGGATACATCATGAACTTGATGCCATTGAAGAACGACAGCCGTGGACCAATAATTGGGACATCAGTGTACTGATTCTTGACTGGTTATTTGGACATGAGTTCTGGAACGTCATTCAACCAATCGCTCACCTTGGACGAGCTCCGCCGGAATATGCTTTGTAGCAGCAACCCTAGTAGCCAAAGGCAGGTAGCGGCAAGTAACGTCGGTGCCAGTACTTCTGGCATGTCGTCCTACAGTCGCAGGCTTTGGCAGAGGTCGAGTTTTTCGAGCCCAGTCTGACAATGTCTGGCGCGTTTTAGACGGGCCGCCGTGGCCGCGTCAAACTTGGCATGGCCACTAGTGGCGTCTTGAGCGCGATGAATTGAGTTCATCTATGGATCATTTCCATGGGGCCATAGAGCTCCATAGAGTAAGGACTAGTAATGACCAATACGAGCGTCAAAGCACCGTTGGTGTGTCAGGTTCCTGAGGTGTTGCCGTACCTTATGTACGGCATGTATACGGCATGTGGAATTCACCGACCGCGATTCTCCAGGATTCTCCTAGACTGGTGACCAAGTCTCTAGATAGCGGGCGCTACGATTCTCCAGCGTCTGACCTTGGATAGACAAAGGCAGTGGGCTTTTTCCATCCTCCCTCGCTCATCCATCATGTTTCTATACGACGATGTGCCAAGCTCTATCCTTCTCAAACTTCTCTGGCTCGTTCCTGTGCTATGGGTCGCCTACATGGTTATGGAGCGCAGTAGCGCGACGCGAAAGGTAGTGTCTTCGTCGACGCGCGAAATGCAGATTAACAAAATTCGCATCTTCATTGTAGCTAGCTGGAATTCCCACTGTTGGTCACACTGGTCTCCTGGGCTCATGCTGGGACGCCATTAACCCTCTCGCGCACAATGAGAAGATTGTAATGGACGGCTACAAAAAGTACAGAGGCGGGCTGTTCAAGATCTCGCGCCTAAATGTTTGGAACGTCGTTGTTGCCTCACCCGAGCTTCTGCACGATTTGCGTCGTGCACCAGAGAATGAAATGTCTCTCTTCTTTGGATTCGCGGAGGTACGAGCTCCCCACACGAGTTCATGTAACACGCGCGAACTCTTTCACTCGCAGGCTTTCACTAGCGAAATGGCTCAGGGTTTGGATCCGACAGACCACAAGTTGGCCGACTTTCATGTCCCCGCAATCCTCCATGGAATCACCAGGAATGCCGACGCCAAGTTCCCGGAACTTCTCGATGAAATAGAGGTTTTTTTTGACGAGATATGTCCCGCCGATGGCCCCAACGGCGAGTTCAACGCGTAGCGTTTTATCGTACCCGTTTTCTGATGCGTTGGGAACAGACTGGAAGAGCGTGACTGCCAATGAAACCATGTTCAATCTCTTATTGCGTCTCAACAGTCGTTACTTCGTGGGTCTTCCTCTCTGTAAGCGCATTCAAACTTATATGGCTGTTGGGCGAGTGACTGACGCGTCAGCAATTCTTCTAGGTCGTAATCCAGAGTATCTGGCTCTTGCAAAAAAATTCACGATTGGGGCAGTCGCTTCAGGACTAGTCTGCCTGTACTTGCCACCTTTCCTTCGACCGTAAGTTACCCAGCGGCTAGCACTTCTTAGAGTCGAAAATCAAGATCTTTGTTTTCATAGAATCATCAGGTCTTTATTCTCTCCCATGACTTATGTGACTCGTAAAGTCATGAAGTACACCGCGCCCATTATTGAGGAGAGGATGCGAATGGAGCGTGAGTTGGGCGCCGCTTGGAAGGATGAGACGCCGGTATAACTTTCTTTCTCTCTTTCTTTGGCGCGAAGCCATTACTTACAGTGATCATCTCAGAACGACCTCTTCACCTGGCTATTGGCCGAAGCACCGCCCCAGCAGAGGACGCCGTTCCACATCGCCCAAAGGGTCTTGTTCACCAACATGGCCTCCAGCACGTCGCTTAGTTCGGTGAGTTTTCACATGTATATGCACGCCGAGAGGGCGCAAATCGACTTTTATTCAGAGTATAACGTACGGCATCTATCATCTTGCCGCCAACATGCAGTTTATAGAGCCTTTGCGGGAAGAGGCAGAGCACGTCATAGGACAGTTTGGATGGTCCAAGGCATCACTGGACTCGATGAAGCTTATGGAGAGCTTCGTCAGGGAAAATCTCCGCTACCATGGTGCAGGTGTTTGTACGTATCTTCAGCCTCACGCTTTTGTTCTGCTTTTCCACTGACAAGTACTTCCCAGTGACGATGAACCGAATGATCGTCAAGCCCGGAGGTTTCACTTTCAGCAACGGCGTCACCGTCCCGGAAGGGACCTTGGTGTCTGTCCCCGAACAAGCATTCCACTACGACCCCGGTATGTTAGACCCGAGTTCTTTCTGCCTGCTGTGTGCTGACTATGCTACCAGCTTTCCATGAGGATCCAGACGAGCTCAATCCTTACCGCTTCCTCGACAAAGAAAATCCGGACGCAATGTCGAGCCGTATCTCTACCCCCGACGAGTCGTACTTGATCTTTGGCCTCGGTCGTCACTCATGTCCAGGACGGTATGTCTCTTTTCTCATTACCGGTTTCACGTACAGTTCTGACGGTTGCCACCCTCTTAGATTCTACGGAGCTGTGCTGCTCAAACTGATCTTCACGTTTATCCTCCTCAACTTCGATTTTAAGCTGGAAAACGATGACGGAAAGAAGCCTCCGCGACACGTCATCCTGGGCTCGTTCTTCATGCCCAACACGAAAGCTAAGATCATGTTTAGGAGGCGCAAGGAGGCAGAGAAGTTGTCGTGATTCTGCACTCACATTATATATATAATTCTACAAGACTTTGTACTCTAGAGTGTAGATGTGTTTCGAATGCATAAAAGTTGATTTCCAAGGCATCCGCGTCGACCTCTAGACCACGACGATTCCACTCTCGCGGCGGCGATGAAATCAACATTCGCCCGTGTATATGGACCTTCAGAACAACATGGGCATGGATGCTACCCCGTGAAGTTCGTCATTGCTGTCAGGACGCTAAACATATGCGTCATTGCTGCATTCAAATTGAGACCCTCCTCACTCAAGCATCAACTTTCTTCCAGGCTGGAGCCACCCGTACGCTAATTTTGACAATTTCGCACTGAACGAACATACTCACTTGAAGATCCGTAGACGAAGTACAAGCTCGATATTGAGCAGACAAAGGTTAGCCTACCCTTGATACATCTTTGCTGGTGATACAACATTTTGTCACTCAGAAAGACATACAGTCTGGCGATTTGACCGATTCTCTCATCGAGAATTCTTATTTTTTCCTGATGTTGTGGCTGAATTGAGCAATGTCACATTCGCGAGATGGCCACCGGCAGCTGTTAGGCTGAATCCTGGGTTTCTTCAAGAAGAGGCGTTTCCTCCGTACAGTCAGAATAGTCGCACACGCACATTATCAGTACCAAAGTCATTATAACACAAGACGTACAAACATGTACGGAACCTTGAAACCAGTCGTCTCACTCCGAATACAAAGTTGCTCTTCGGGCGTTTTGAAGTGACTGCCTACGACAACCCCACGGCGGTTCTTAGAGCGGAAAAGATGAGGGGCCAGGCCGGTGACCCACATGACGATCGAGTGAATCCAATCGTCAGCAAGAGGAAGAAACACAAGTGGAGAAAAAGAAATAAATTTAAATATACAGGGTCCCACCCCTTCCGAACCAGGAATCCAAGGTCATTGAATCCAAGGTTATTGCCTAAACCCCGCGCCAAGTCGCCAGCTCATTCTTTCGCATCCTCCGTGCAAGGAGGATAAAGATGAAACAACCAATGTTTATAGACGAAGAACAAACGCACCAGAAGTGATATCTTTGGACGCCCCCGGCGTGCTGTAAATCAATGGGTCTTATCGGACTCTTGCCCGCGACGGCCAATTCGTCGTTGATCAGTGCGATTACGCTGATTCCGTGGGCGATGTAACCTGCCTCATTGTTAAGGATCTTGATCTTCACCGCTTGCACTGTCACGTCCGGGAATGTGCGCCCACTCGGGATGTACATGCTCGCGTGTCGCTGAACGAGGACAGCTAAGCAGTGACAGCGACGTCTTGATACAAAGGCCGCAGGGAGCAGTAAGAGAATCCGCCGGCAGAGCGGTAGAATGCGCTTTCACTGTGCGCGGACGTCGTGCCGCGGAGGGAGGTCACGCTGTGCAACTCGGTCAGCGTTTTTCGTAAAAATTTCCCTTTGGGCGGGTGAGGCAAGTACTAGGGACAGGTGCCGTGGAAGATGCGCACGAATGTGGTACAAGGGGCTCCCCGCCCACCCGAAATACCGCCGTCGCCCGCTGGTTCGTACCGCCGTTGACGCTAATTACAGTAAAAGGGAGTCGAGGGCGGGAGATCCCATCGAAATTATTTGACAAACGACTAATCCGCACAAATCAGAGTGATTTAGAGAAGTCACGAATGTACAATAAACGCAAACTCAAAACATGCGTTGAGATCCGACTCACTGGCAAAATCCCCACCAAAAACGGACACGCCGAGCCTGTTGGAAGATTGAGTGACGGACGCCCTGAGGACGCCGTAGAGGTCTTCGAGGCACTTTGGTGTGACGAAATCCTGGCAGAACGGGGACGAATTCTGATGATTTAGAATCTTGATCTTGAAAGGCGTGATAATGCTCTTCAACAGGAACCTAAGCAAGTATAAGACATGGTAAGCTCAATGTACGCATGTGGAATGTGGATGAAAGGAACGACGCGCGCAATGGTTGGATGCATGAAGCTGATATGCTCCGTGAGCCCAGAGGGGACGGAATGCGCGAGCGTGCGTGCGGAGATAACGCTCATGTCCCGGGCTTTGCAGGTGGTAAAATCGGCGTCGAGAAGAGTGTTGGCTTGCGTGATGATCAGCCAGTCGCCGGTGGGGGAGAATTTGGATGCTGCTAAATTGACGGAGTGGGTGGACTCGGAGGGCATGACGAAAGATTCGTCCTTCGGAAAATATGGTTGAGCAGTGGTCATCAGAGGAAAGGCAGACGGTCGTTGAATGCGAGATGTACACCTTCTTTCGACTAGTGTTGTCCATACTTCACGTTTTCAGGCGTGCTGATGGCGTAGAGCGCGTCTTCGGGCGCGGAAAAGTTGTTCTGTGTGAGCGAGTGTTTCCCATGCGCGGGACTTGAGTGGACGAAGCTGGGGGGGCGGATTATCGGTGCACGCGCATGCCACGCGGAACGAGAGGGGATGCGGTGGTAACGGCGAAAGAGACGAGAAGAACAGGAGAGTGAGCAGACGCCATGGTGAAGAAGAGGCGTATATATAAAAAGACGCGGGTAAGGAGGATGGAGGAGATAAATATGGTATTCATGGCAGTGGTCGGCCATCTGTACTTTGTACCATCTTGAGATGGATTTGATCATCATTAGATGAATGGCAAGGTGCCCGCTATAACTGACGAGCGCTAACGCTAAAACTAACACATGATATTAAACACAAAAATACGGATGCATACGCACGGCAAGTTATTTGAAAACCTACAGGTGGATCTTGACTGAAGTTGAAACTTTCATCGCGCATGGGGCGCACTTGGAGCGTACAAGTGATCTCTGTACGAGGATATGCGGCGCCAATACAACAAAAGTGTCTGGATTGGATGAGCTTCAAGCAACCACCGATCTGCACGGCGGTGGGCACTTCATCCTCATATCCACAGCAGCGAAAAAGTGCTGTCTGTTAGATTGGAAACAACCTGTGAGTGTCTGACTTTGACAACGACACAGAACAAATCGGGGCGACACACAAGTCCAACAATCAAACTCGGTGAGTAATGGACAGGCCCGGTTGTCTGTTGATGAAAATGAGGGGTCAGTATCTCGCTCGAGCGACCACCCGAAATACAGACCAAAGCAAGGCCTGAACTTTTCATTCTGTTTGTGCGGAGACCAAGATGAAGGCCGGGTGGATTGCCGGCGGTCAGCGTGGGAACTTGCGAGGCGTCGAGGGCCAGTCGCGAGCCGCGCGAATCTCTCTCTCTTCCGTTGAACCATGTCGTCCTCCATCTACGCCGTCAGTTTTCTTCCTTTCTCTTCTTTCCTTTCCTTTTCATTCATCTTCTTTCTCTCTATAGCACAGGAGTCTCCAGCCCACAGGGCCCCCTTCTCAGGGCCCTTCTTCCCAACAACAACCTCAAACCCGTCTCAACGATTGCTTCGATACCATCCGTCAAGAGTTCGACGTGCTCTCTCAGGACCTCAACGTCCTCCGCAGCCAGCGCGATGACTTTGAAAACAAAGGTATTCGTCGTCCTTGCTCTCACCCATTGTCCAATCAATTCATTACGTTCATCCCATCACCGCATACTCACCCCCGATCCAGTCTCAAGCCAGGTCAACGAACTCAACATCATCCGCCAGAGCCTCTACGAGCTCGAATCTCAACATGGAAAAATTCGACAACAGTACGAGGAGGAGATCAGCCGTCTCCGCGCCGAGCTCATGGCCCGCCCTCCCGCCCA
>SGPL01000217.1:0-51254 GCA_004802705.1 Bondarzewia mesenterica
CTTCTTTTTTGGGATGATTTTGAGTGCGACGTCACGCGCGGATGTTCGGGGAGCAGACTTTATGGTACGGATTGAGAGGGAAGTTGGAACGGATTTAGGAGAACAAGGTACAGAGGAGATCATATAAGGACGATTGAGAGTCTGGGAGGAGAAGGATGGTGGCTGCACCGCGAAAGCGACTTGATTTGTTTTGGGGGAACGTGCCAGGTCGCTCACTAACAAGAATTGTAGAAAAAAGAAAAATAGCGAGAGAGCCTTACGACGACTTTGCCAAAGGTGCCTGTTCCAAGAACATTGTGCAATTCATACTGTTTCTTTTTGGAAAAAGACGAGGGTTGGGGGAGCATTTTCTTGATTAACAACAGCATGTCGGGCAGTTTGCTGTGCGACTCATCGCAGGTAGATGGTGTGGACAGAAAAACCAGATGGAAAAAGGGAAGAAAACGAAGAAAAAAAGGGGAGAGGTGGAAAGAGGGGAAAATAGAAAAGGGAACAAATGGAGGGGATGAACGAGATCTTGATTGAATGGAAAGCAACCTCTAGATCGACATAGGGCACGCAAGCAATAGTGAAGTTCCTAGAGCTCTACATTCTTGCAAGTTAGAACAAGCCTCAAGGAAACCGCAGAACCCGCCGGTACGGGAAAGTACTCATCTGATAAGTATACCATATCGACTACGCTGTTTTTACTTCGCCAGGGTCGAGAGAGAAAGGACTGTTTTCTTGAGCCGTGCTCAACAGCACGCTGTCCTTATCAGAGTAAAAGCTCCCCAAGCTGAACGAGAGTAAGATCACTGGGTGTCGCGGGTGGTGAAACTTGGGCTCAACGTGAGCTTCATATGCTGACTAAGCTCAAAGCTCCTGGGGTCGACCACTGCCACCAATCCACGAATTTTACCCAAACACACCAAAATGGCTCGCCGTTCAGCCCCACCTCACTCTGGCCCCGCCTACTACACTCCCGCCAGCATCTCCGCAGCGCGGGTCCAGCTTCATGACTCCAATGAGTCCGCATTCTCCCGGTTCTTTCGCGAGCAGATTTTTGCACCAGAGAAGCTGCCGGGGAACTTCAACATTCTGACCGGCGTTGGGGTTTTCCTTGGTGGAATTTTCGTGATGAGGAGGTGGGGAGACTGGATCGCGCTTGCTTGAAGTGGGGAGCAGTGTTCGGGGATAGAGTGAGAGGGAAGAAGGAGAGACAAACAATTGTCAAATGCTCGTGAGTTTGCTTCAATGACGGCTTTTTAAATATAAGCACTGACTCCTAGACATTATTAACAGTGTAATTGCCGCTAGACACTGCTGTCGCTTATGCCGCCCTCATCTACATCCTCTTGTGTCATGCTGCGCTATCGTCACCACAGCAGTCACATACGTATCATATGACACCCATAATCTGCGCGGTTGTACCCCTCACTTCTCTGAAGGCTCGACCTCACATTCGCTCGAATCTAAAACTCTGTTCGAATCATGAACGATGAATCTCGATGTGTAAGGACAGGGTCAACGTTGCAGACATACAATGTCCATTGCGGATCTTCAAGGCTTGGAGCAGCTCCGAGCAGGTGACCGAAATATTACTCGCAATGTTCGCCCATCGTCAGATGCGGTGTCCTGTCTGTCCTCTGGTGGTACTTGGGAGCGCATACGTGTGCAGGTTCATATTCACGGTGCATTCGGCTTTGGTATACTCACTTCGCCGATGACGAGCAGTGAGAGACTGCGGGCTCTAGCCTGCTCTATCAGCGGTATCGCGATATCCAAACTTTTATACTCAACTTCGAGCCCCCCTCCTTTTGTTTTATCAGCTACGTGTGCTCTCTGCCGCTTTACTCGAGCGCTGTCGCTTTACTCGAGTGATACCGCTGTGGAAAAAGCTACGTCGCTATGTAAAGCATGCTCTGCAGAAAATTGGCAGATGCTTCATGACTTTTTCCGATCTCGAGAATCAGGATTCATTGACGGCTGTTGAAAGGACCATCGGAACCTTGTTAAAGATCGTGCGCCGCGCCGTTATTTTCACAACAGTGACTAGATACGATAAATTTTAGTCCCTACAGGTCCTTACGTGGTCAATGCATCTCGCACTCTGGATGGAAAGTTGCTGGTCACGATAGTCGACGTTCTCCCATGATGGCAAGACTTTCTGTCAGCGTGGAAGAGGTGTGACTATGTAGTATAAGTAAAACGTTAAATTATTCGAAACCGTGACCTTGCCTGATGTTGACTTGAAGTTTGAAATACACACGCGCCCACTTAAGACTCAACTTCCCACTCTCAGCTCATCCTCCACAAGCTCGTATAACACCCGTTTGCCAACTCAGGCTGTCATTGATCTGAGTGTAATGCACGACGCGACGTCCATGGATAATCGAGTTGAAGGAAGTAACCAGTGCGTCGCACGCATTCTTCAATCACTTTGATCGTCGACTGATCAATCATGCCCTTTTGTCAAATATCATCAGAATTGTAAGATACACTCACAATGACGACCGTATCATACTGAAATCCCATCTAGATCGGAGATACCTCACACGATTTCGAACTTGCTATCCCAGCAGAGATATTAGGGAGAATCATCGAGCTGGCGCTTCCGGATCCGCCTCTCAGTCGTATAATCAGACGTTTTGGACAGTCATCAGCTGAATCACAAATTGAGCCTGTTCAGAGGATTCAGAGGCTGGTGGAGCTGTCGCTTGTTTCACGGTTCTGGCGAGCAGTTATTATATCGCATGCCTCTCTGTGGGCAATTATTCGACAAAAAATGACTGGCCCAAACAACTTCGTATATCTCTGCGTGGCACGATCCAAGAGTGCACCTCTGCACCTGATTGATTTTACCGACCGCGATTGGGAATTGCTAACGCATGAATCACATAGATTGGTCTCTTTGTCATTCTCCTCGTTGTCATTCTACGTCCCTACCCTCCACGCTCCGCAGCTGGAATATCTTATCATTAACTTGCCCTATCTACGCTCCAAATCATCAAAAGTTCTCCGGTCTGAATCTGAATTACCCCGTCTGCGACGTCTGTGGCTGTGCGGTCCTTGCACCTGCTCGGTTCGTCGGTTTCCGAGTCTCACCCACCTCGTGCTGTCGAACCGTGAGGGATTGTCTCTCGGAACTCTCTTGGATTTCTTGCGAGAGAACGTTATGTTGGAGACGCTCGTCTTGGACTACACACACCCGACTTTGGATCGTGCATCAAAACCATGCCCAGTATATTTGCCTCGACTCCAACATTTCGTTATGATTGAGGAACTTTACGGGAGAACTGTCCAGGATGTGGTCTCTCGGATAAGCTTCCCTCCCACCACGACAGCTCTTTTCGATTTGCATTGCCACACTGGTGCTTTGCGACCGATATTCCTCGTCGAATCGTACCCGAGGCCCTGCATGCTCACTGATGATACCACGATCTCCTTCGTCGCCTGGGGGCAGGCCGCATGGAGTGTCTTCATTTATAATCGGACTTACCGTTTCAAGATTTCTCAGAACGTGGTTTATCCCTCACCGAATCACTTCTCTTTACCGCATTCCATCTCTTCACTGCATTTCTACATTCCGGTGGTGGACATGACACATATTCGAGAGCTATCCATCGAGATTGCATCCGAGGCGAGGGAGTGGCGACCCTGTTTTTTTCCTGAGATTTCGGCTCTCAGGAAGTTGACAGTCAGTGCGAACACAGCCGAAGACTGTTTACACTGCTTCGCTGCAATTCGCAGGGGCGAACTCCCAGAGCTGAAGACGCTCTGTGTTCATCTCCGAGAAATCAGTGGCCACCTCGTCCTTTTTCCGCTTTATCGGCTGGTGAGACAGAGGAAACAAGAGGGCCGGCCCTTGACAGATGTGTTCATTCGAGACGAGAGGCTGAAGCATCCGAAGCGGTTCAAGATCGACAAGTATGTTGACATCCTGGAAGTGGACAGCACTCCATCGCCCTTTAGAAACTCGTCCACCGGCTGTGTGTTAGCTGATGTCCCAGATGCTTTGACCCGTTGGAATTGGTGGGATGAGTTTGATTGAACTGGGCTGGATGGACGACTCGTCATGGTGGAAGTGGAGTTACTCATGGCTACTCGTCCTGACACGGCGAGCATGGCAACTGAAATATAATACTCAAACATGAATGTACTGTCTCATAACCGTTTTTGCGAGTTCGGAATCACTCGGTGTATGATCCTGCAAAGATCTGGTAGAAAGTATTGGCACAAGGACCTCGGACAGTTTTATCTGAGATATCGAGGTGTTCGGGGCAGCCAGGCACACATTGCTGGAGCGACATGAACGCGGCTGCTAACTTAGCTTTCCATTCAATTCAATCAACATCTCCTCATCTCCTTCCGTTCATCCCTTTGCTCTTTCCCCCTCTCTACTCCTCTCCTTTTCTTTTTCTTCGTTTTCTTCCCTCTTTCCATCTGGTTCTTCCGTCCACACCATCTACCTGTGACGAATCGCACAGCAAACCGTCCAATATGCTGTCATTAACCGAGAAAATGCTCCCCCAACCCTCGTCTTTTTCCAAGAAGAAACAGTACGAATTGCACGGTGTCCTTGGAACGGGTACCTTTGGCAAAGTCGTCGTAAGTCTCTCTCGCCATTTTTCCTTTTTCTCTTCTCTACAACTCGTTATCAGCGCGCGACCTGGCACGTTCCCCCAGAACAAATGAATGTCGCTTTCCGCGGCGCAGCCGCCACCCTTCACCCCTCCCCCTCTTCGTCCTCCTCCTCGTCTTCCCAGACTCTCAATCATCCTTCTACGATCTCCTCCGTACCCAGTTCTCCCAAATCCATTCCGCATTCTCTCTCTATCCTTACCACAAAGTCTGCTCCCGCCTCGAACTTCACGCGTGAAGTCGCACTCAAAATCATTCCAAAAAAGAAGGTCAAGGGCAATGAAGCCAGCGTCTGGGGGGAGATGGAAGTTCTCAAGGGTCTCGACCATCCGAATATCGTCAGTGTCTATTTTTTCCCTCTCCCATTATTGCTCTGGGACAGAATTCTCTGCATTGCATCTCGTGCGAGACGCACCCTCTCCTCTGTTTCCACTCCCGCAGGTCCACGAATTTCGGTGGCAATGTCTTTGCCTTGTATGGGCATCGTGATCGGAAGTCTCTCTCCCGTGACAGCCTTTACCGTTCTACCGGGACTGATCGTTCCTTACCCTATACCATCGCTCGTCCGCTCCTTTATGCTTTCTTGTTGATACCATTGTCATCCTCAGGTCAAGTTCTACGAATGGTTTGAATCACGAACAAAGTATTTTCTATCCTTTGAGCTCGCCGTCGGCGGCGAGCTTTTCGAGCGCGTCTCTCAACGTGGCAAATTCACGGAATCGGACGCGGTGAGCGTCATCCGGTGTGTTTCCATCCCTATACCCCTTTCTCTCCGGACATGCTGAGACGACGCGGGTCAGCTCGGTGCTCGAGGGTGTGAAGTATCTGCACGCGCACGACATAGTTCACCGGGATCTCAAGTACGTGACCCGTTCTCTCCGATACTCTGCCCACTCAGGAGGTTTTTCATTTCCGAAGACCGGAGAACATATTGTATCGCACGCGGGATCCCCAGTCCGACATCGTGATTGCCGACTTTGGAATGTGTGCCCGCGTGTCTTTTTCGTCCGTCGCCGCTCGCTTAATACCATCGTGACAGCGCAAAACATCTGCACTCGTCTGACGAACAACTCACGTCGCTTGCGGGCAGCTTCGGGTATGTTGCGCCAGAGGTGCTGAATAAAAAGGGCCATGGAAAGGCGGTGGATATGTGGTCGACAGGGTAGAAATCCTCCCCCTCTCGATGCCATAAGATGAAAACAATTTATTAAATGAGCTGACACGTTTTAGGATCATCACGTACGTCCTGCTTTGCGGGTACTCGCCTTTCCGCTCGGAAGATGTGAAACAACTCGTACGCGAGACGACTGAGGCCAAGATCGAGTTTCATGAGCGATATTGGAAGGACGTGTCGAACGAGGGTATGTGCCTCCCTTGATTTTCCGATGAGATCGGTGATCGAACACTGTCGACGTGCACAGCGAAAATTTTCATTAAGGCTCTGCTCAACCCCGAGGCGTCGAAGCGACCGACGGCAGAAGAAGCGCTCTCGGACCCAGTACGCGCACTTCTTTTTACTCTTGGTAGCGCATGTTTGACGACGACGCTGACGCGAGTTGCAGTGGCTGACAACGCACAAACCGTCGACGGAGCACGACTTGACGGGCCTCCGGGACAACTTCAATCCTCGCGCGCGCTGGCGGAGCGCAATACACTCGGCGGTTGCAATCAACCGGTTTTCAAGGACGCGCTCGAGCGCGAGCATGAATGCTACAGGCGAGGGGAGGAAAAGCACGGCGAGCAGTGGTATGCACGCGAGTGGGAGCGAGGATGAGGGGTGGCGGGAGCCTCATCCAAAGAAGCAGGCGAAGACGAAGGGCAAGGCGAAACAGGCGGAGGGCGCAGGTGGACATGTGGAGACGGAAGCCGAAGCGCTGGTTAGAAGGGAACGGGAGAAGGAAGAAGAGAGGGAGCGAGAGAAGGAGGAGCGGGAGAGAGATGCGAAGAAACCCAGGCTNGTCCGGACGCCCGATTTCGTGCCCCACCCCCAGATCAAGGTGGACGCACCGTCTCCGCGGCGGCGGGATTTTGCGTTTGAGGATGGTGCGTCGGCAATACGTGGACATTCGGACCCGTCGGTGCTGGCGCCAGAGGACGAGGAGGACGACGACGACGACGACGATATGGGCCCGCGTATGCCCGGTTCGTTTGATTTTGGTGCGGACGATGCTGGCGGTGGCGCTGGTGCTGGGGATGGCAGGGGACATGAGCACACGATCGGGCTGTTGAGTGCATTTTTGAGGCGGATGCACCTCAAGGCGTGAGTTTTTGAGTGACGCGAATGCGTCTGGGTGATATACGGGCTGGTCTTGTGTGTTTCTTGGTATAGTACTTTATATTTGTGCTCATCTCACTCGCGCTGGGTCGATGCTCGACGCTGGCTATAAGTATAATTTATATTACGACTCGATACGATAGACTGTTACGACGACGACGCGGTGCTATTGCTCTCTTTTTTCCGACGTGCGTCCCCCGTACACAAGCGCTGTACATACTCGACTGCCGTCTTTTCGTTTTCTGCTCGTTTTCTATCGCATGTCGTTACTTTACTCTACATACGCATACACGGGTTTCGTACATTGCTGCGCTTTGGTACTTACACTTATTGCTTCCATTATGCTGCTAGACGTAGTTTGGACGTGTATATGAGTTCCTTTTCCCCCCATTTTTTTTCGGGAAACTGCTCGCTATCAGAGATCGCATTGGCTCGAGAGTGAAGCGTCTGCGCGTGGTGTGATGGATGTGAGGCTGCAGCGCCGCTTGGCTAAAAAAGCCCAGACGGAATTTGGAACGCCCTGCCACCATGACCGGTACACTCTGGGTACACTCTCATTACCTCTACATCGATCTTTGCGAGGCAATTCAGACAGTACCTGGTGCGCATATCAATCCTCCACACCACGGGCGCGATATCCGTCAGACTATGATATCGCGCGATTGAGCTCTCCCACTTTCGACCGGCAACTTAGTCTGAGTGCCAATGTAAGGGCGACACTGTAAGAGTTGGGAATCCGGAACGACGGTGGCCGATTGAAGAGACGGGAGCACGCAGAGACGGGACAGGATGGGCTTGAGACGCATGATTTGCAACATAGTCAAATCCAAGTCGTTGGCCTGCAGGATGTCGTGCGGCTTGAACGATGGAATGACGGACGGAAGTTTCGAGCGCCAAAAGGGGATTGCATTGAGTAATATAATGCCATGTCGCTTGAACTCTGCTTCTTGCCCTCTCTTTCAACGACGACCACCACGACCTTTACAATGTCTAACAACTCAACTGTAGCTTCAACCCAACCGGTTACTCCCCGTCCTATTGTTCTTCCAAATTCGCCCACTTCCTCTTCCCTCATTTACATCGCCCACGATGGGAAGGAAATCGATGACGCCCTCTTGGACCGCTGTGCCAAACTCTTCAGCAACAACTATGGCATTTGGGGGCAGAGTCCCACTGCCACGCAAGGCCCCAAGCCAGGTTCATTGCCTCCCTCCTTCGCCTTTCCAATGAGACTAACAAGAATGCAGGCAGTCGGGTTAGGATGTCTGGCCGCAGGCTTTGCTAGCAGTGTGTAGCGGTTCCCGACAGTACTGTTCTCGTTGTCTGTTACCAAAGTAACCCGGACCTTCAAGACCCAAACCAGTTGGAACTGGTTGGCCACGCCTTTGCTACAGCATGGGATTATGACGGCGGTAAGCATCTCTCCATCTATGGTTAATTCCTATCGCTAACATGCCTATGTAGGACGAGTTGGCTGGGTAACACAGCTCGTTGTCAGTGTTACTGCGCGCAAGAGGTACATCGCGACCTCCCTTCTTCAAATGCTGAAGTTGCGCCCTATCTTCCGTGGTATCACAGCCATTGGCCTGGTGTCCTCTCATCCCTCTGCTTGCCATGCGCTCTCTAATTATACAAGTATGAGAGCCTTTTTCCTGTTGAATGTAATACTCACTGACATTCGCTACTCAGATTTCTCCATTCATTCTGTTGACATGAGTTTCTGCCAGCAGAATGCAAAGTCAATCTTGGAGGCATCACCAGTGGACTATGTTAGCACCATGGAGCTTCGTGGCTCCCTATTCGAGGACAATAGTACATCTGGTGCCATCTCTTCTGCTTTCACCAATTTCTATGTTGACCACCAGGAGCCACTTGAAGCCCTTGCTGCCTATCGGGCTCGTGGGAAATGGCTTCTTGGTGAACTTCTTGATGGTCATGAGTTCCTTATCATTCTGCCTGCTCAAGGGTCTGTGCTCTGATGTATTTTAGTAACTGTAGGCCCATAGAACTTCATGCATTTTTAGTAGCCATGATAAATAAATCTATTGCCAGTATCATTTCTGGATCGCCCTTCGTTCCTCTCCGAATATTTGCACGACCACGGTCACCCACCAGCACCATCACTATCCTCCTTGAGATGGCCGTCGGTCTGCATGTCAGAATGCTGCCACCGTTATATTACAAGCCTTTTAAAAACAATCCGCTCCAACTCGAGATATTCGAGGGACGGGATCATCACGAACCAATGCCGTGCAATGGCATTGTGCTCCCGCTTAGAGAACTCTCCGGTGGTGATTAATATCAAGAGAGAAACATATCTCAAGTTTTTAAGGTTCCCAAGGGCAGTAATATGGGGGCTGATCATCTGGAAATACCTAGATTAACCGTTCAGTCATCGTTGGATGCGGGCTCGAACTTGAAGGCACTGAGGCTCACCATTTGAAAATATTCAGATGCTTTCGGGATTGGGAAGATGTTGAACGCGAGACGCTTGAGGTTAGGAGCAGAATTCGCTAGCCTTGATAGTAATGGAATTCTGACATCTCCCGGCACCTGCAGCGCAGATACACAAACGTCGAGTGACAAGGTCTCGAGGGGACAATCACGAATTGCATCTGGGAGCCCAATACAGAAATACTCGCCACCTAACCAGTCGACTGACAACCGTAGATCCTCGAAACGGACTGTTACCTGCTGTAGAGCGTGACGTTGTGCAAGTGCTGTGATCACCCGCACGTTACCAGTGGCAGTGGTGAGAGATGGCCAGAGGGTAGTCTGGGTCTGCATGCATGAATCTATGAACCTCTCCAAGTAAGCCATCATGAGACTCCTCGCGTAACCCACCGTGAGAGATCGAAGATGTGGGAATGCACGGGCAAGTTCTTCGGCTGTAATGGCTAGCCCACCCACATGGAGCGTGTGGACGTGTGGACATAGTATCGTAGAAAAGCGATTGTCGAGATAAGGCACCATAAGCAACTCAAGCGTATGCGCGATATTGGTTAGAATGTTGGATAGAATGGATAGCGATGAGTCGGAGAAGTCACAGTTCCGTCTCCAAATGGAGAGCACTCGGAGTCCAGATATTGGGCGAATATTGATATCACGGAACAATTGCAGCCCCCCACACAGTGTCAATGTAGAAAGTGGGCGATCAACCAGTGCGGACACAATCTGGGCTGCGTTGGGGAAGCTGCATATGCAGCCTTCAAAGGAAAAACCGCGCAGCTGCTCAGCCTTCTCCAGGATCCCAGTCAATGAGCTGGAGAATGCCTCGTCGTCAACGGCTCGGATCACTCGGTTTCCAATGGTCAGATATCGAACATGACGCGTTAAATCATGCAGGAGGACAAATTCGCGGAACGCAGAGTACTGTTCAGCACCATTTCGAAGGACAACGTCTTGAACCAGAAAGCGTCTTGTGCTTGTCATAGCGATTCGAGATGTGGACGCAAGAGAGCGGAGAGATGGTGTATCCAAGATATCGAGGATGTTCAAGGCACAATCATGGTTCAAAGGAGGAAATATTCTTGATATCGGGTGTGCAGTCATTGTCGCTGGCCTGACGATATCTTGCGAATGTAATGGTCGCGGACACCGGCAGGTTGTAGATGATTCGTTCAACCTACTGAGACCGTGTGCCTTCGAATATCCTTAACTGACGGAATACAGCTGTAGATAAACTGTGTCTGTAGCAAGAATAAGATACATGGCGCCCACCAGTGCAAAATTTAAACAGCAGGTCTTGCGATTTGCCAGTGACGAATTGCTTCACGGACTTGTCGCAGTCGTACGGTAGGTTCGGAACAAGCCTTGCTGGGGCCCTTGCAGGTTGCTTCTACCAACCGCCATGCAGCGGACTGTAAAACGGCGGCTTGTTCCGAACCTAAGACGAACGTCGACCTTTGTCGACACAGGCTCTACAGCAGTTCCAACTCTTTCCAACTATACAATCTGCAGTCTTGCTGGTCATGGGCAATCAGACTGCATATACCATAAGACTCCCGCATGCGTTTCGGTCTTGAGTTGCTCATGGCGTGTTTATTTCACTGCTAATAGTCTCGTGTTCAGGTGTTGCAGGCTTCAGGGTATTTCCGGATACACCATCCTCGACTCCATGGGGCTAGCGGCAAACAGCATCCACACTGCACAGAGGATCCACAGACCTTCGAGCGGACAATTCTCACTTGGATGATTGGACAACTGTGGTATCTAGGCCTCGATTGAGTCGGTCAAACGTGTCATACCGTGCTCAATGGGCTTGCACATTTCTGAGAATATACCGCAAAAGTCATTCTCATTTCGGTTCGGACACAGCTTTTGGAGCTTGAAGTTCTATATTACACGATGATCATCCCTCCAGGGCAGCCCTCTATCATGCTCAAATGGAAGGCACGAACGCTTCCAACAAATCCATGACCCCGCTCTGGTACCGCCCATAGATACTCGCAACCATCAATCCCAGCATGAATGCGATTACGAGTTTGACCCAATCGGTCTCCTTCCTCACCTCCACCGCACGGTGAACCCCGCCTTTCGCGCGCACGATCGTCTCATTCTCCTCCTTGATCACCTTCCCGTCCTTGACCAACCGCGACTCGGGAACTTTGCCGCTTAGGTGCGCACTTCGCATCCCGGGCAGACCATCGATGCTTTTCATGTTCGTCTCGAGCCAATACGCGACGAGGCCTTTCTCCGCGTGGGATGGCGTCGCGTCGTCGTTGACGGGAGAGGATAGTGCGTGCTCTTGCTCCCTCCGCTCGAGCCCCGTGTTCCATTTGGTCAGTGTGTCGCGCGCTCCGACGAAGGAGTAGTATGGAACGCCAAATCCGCACGACTAGGTGCATCCATATGGTGTAGGATTCGTATCGTCGCGCTCTGGTCAGCATTCGCTCTGATGCGCAGTAATGGGGGGCGGCTCACCGAGGAGATTTTGTGCACGTCGACGAAGAT
Organism: Bondarzewia mesenterica; assembly: GCA_004802705.1. Taxonomy (NCBI): domain Eukaryota; kingdom Fungi; phylum Basidiomycota; class Agaricomycetes; order Russulales; family Bondarzewiaceae; genus Bondarzewia; species Bondarzewia mesenterica. The sequence goes on from SGPL01000217.1 coordinate 11,849, forward strand.
GACGCTGCGCGCGCCCGGATGGCGTTTGTCAGGTGGGAGGTATGCCTCGAATTCGGGCGTACCGAACTCGTACACCGTGCCTAAGTGGGGCGAGAAATTAAAATAAGGTGAGTTCAGGCGACGTGATGGAGAAGAAGTCCGCGTACTCACCTTTGCCCCAGAGCCGAACGATGCGCGGTGGACTGTCGAACGCGTTGAATTGGATCACGATCCTTCCGTTCTCGCGGACATGCGATATCGTCTCGATGCCTGTCTCATGCGCCCGCGCCCATGCGCTCCGTCAGCCAGCCATACTACTATTATATGAAGCGATGCGCACCGCTCCCAGTGATGTCTTCGTACCACACATGGTTTGCGTCTACGACGTGGAATGTGCCTCTGAGGCCCTTCGGCGAGATGTTGATATGGCCCTCTGCGCTCAGCGGGGCGGTTGCGACCCAGAAGACATGTTGGGCTTGGATCCACTCGGAGAGGTTGGCGGGGATGCTGTCGTAGAACGTCGGCATTGCGTGTAGCTTGAAAGGATTTTAGACTTGAGGCCCTGAAGGTTCAAGTGTGGTCCTGCGCGGTAGAGTTTGGGTGTCGGCTGTAGGGAGTCAGGTCGGGGGCACACCTGTCGCCGATCGGGTTTATAAAGCTGATGTCCGCGAAGGTGACACGAAGCACCTCAGTTGCCAGATTTGGAAGGTGTAGTGTACGAGCTGGAGCATGGTCTGTTCCGCAGCGTGACATCCGAGCAGGATATCGTCGAGAGTTGTGAGAGGGGGACTCGAAGACAAGAGACTCCCTGGAAGGAACCAGCACCCCGTGTTCAGGTTTTAAAATATCTGTGCTCAATAGCGCTACAATGAATACGGAACTCTGAGACGGTAAATTGGAAGAATATCCAAAAGTTGAAGCATCTGGTAGCCATTCTCGAGGATTGGGACACGAAAGTCGGATACCAGGGTCCGTTAGATCATTCATTTGACGTAATGTCGGAGTAACATGGTTGGTTCAACTACGACACTGTGACAACACACCGCCACACAGAATCCTCTTTGTCCACTAGAGTTTGGTGTTCCAAGTCCAACGACGACAGGCATCCTCATTCTAACCTTCAGATACGTCCTCAATTCTTATTCACTTTTCGTTCATAGTCCCCCTTCAATCACCACCGGGCTGTCATGATGGCAGATAGCGATATCGAACGGATGAAACATCAGGTCTCCAGGATGGAGAAGGAGCTTTCATCTCTTCACACACAATTGAAGAGCGCATCGGAACGTCAGCCGCTTGGAACTTTTACAATTAAATACCTGAGTCCCAAGGTGCGTCCTCCGTCTCTTGACTCGTCACTATCAGTATGTGAGCCAGAGGATCAGCCGGCGCCTCCAACGTCTGTCGATACTCCGTCTCCCCCACCGCAATCGGGCAGCTCTCAAGCTGGTCGGAACAATCAAGGAACATCTGTACCAAGGTCTTCCGTGGCTGACACTTGTGGAGGGTTGCGCATAACTCAGCTGCCTGGTATTGAGCGCCAGCTGACAGTGGAGACCGTATGTTCCTCTCTTCACGACTATTTTCTCTTACAGCCTGCTTAACTTTCAGATCAGAATGATAAGAATGACGCGTCGGAAGAAGCTGTGAATGACAAAGCGGCTGTATACCGTGAGAAGTACAAAACTTTGAAACAAACTCATCGTGAACTCAAAGAGGTGCGCTATATCGCTCTATTTGTTCGAATGTTCCAACTGAAGGGACCAGACGACGAGAGAACTTTGTGATCAACTTGAGTTAGTGGAAGCAGATAAAGATGAGGCGTTGGATAAACTAGAAGTGTTGGCGAAAAAGGTCTTGTGGCCTGTGATTTCTCGGTACAAGTGTCAATGCTGAACACAATTCTGCGCGTAGACCTATGCAGACGCCAGTGTCGCCACCTCCGACCTGTATTTACAAGACTGGCTTGCAGGATGTCTTGACTCTCGGCGTAATCGTCGTTTTCTTGCCTCGATGGAGCCGTGCAACCCTATATGGCATTTGGATCAACAAGAACCAAGAAAAGCTCTCAAGGCTTCAGGGTGAGAATAAATCTGGAAGAATGAAATCTCTAAGATGTTGAGCGCGTTTTGTCAAGGTCGAAGTGCGGAATAATACGTTTGCTCCAACACGATGCACTATTTCACGACGACGAAGTCACGCGTGCTCTAATAATACTTCCAACACATCGCTTCAACCCCAATGCAAAGGGTGGTCAAGGTCCTTGGGAGAGGAATCCATTTCAACTTGGCCAGGTGCAGGAAGCATTCTATGAGCAGGATAAAGGTTCTTGGTTATACCTTGGGACGTACGAGTGCGTCCTACAGGAAGTCGTCGACTTGAATTCGGTCGACTTTTTCAGCCTCACGGTACGCAATGCATTTTCGTCCTTGTACTAGTCACGCCGCCGACGTGGTATCGGCAACCAGGCCTTCCATAATCTGTTCCACCGGACCGTCATAAACCCCAAGCTAGTACCTCCTTTTTTGACAGACATGATCGGCGGAATGTACAGGTCGGGCGCTCTCAAAGTCCAACTTCTCGGCCTCGAGTTTGTCACACTGAACAAGTGGTTGGATCAAAAACTACACAAGGCCAAAGGCAAAGGCCAAAGCAAAAAAGCGACTCTCGTCCCCATCCCTGTGCAATCGTCGTCGTCGTCTCAAGCGAAACGAACGAGGGATATAGATGACGCCGATACAGAATCGGAAAATAGGTCAAGGACGAGAAAGAGGTCCAGGCATTAATATTGATCCTTATCCCTTGGTCAATCACGGCGTAAGTGATTCGTTAGACTTTGGTCCGTTGTCTCTGAGAATTCCTCACATCCGCGCGTTCACGCAGCTCCGAGTTTCTCATGTCATATATATGTGTCACTTAGGACATTGCTGTCATTTCGCTGAATCTAAACGTCCCCCTAATTGGTAACACTCTCTTGAAAGAGTTATTGAAGGTGAAAACTGGTATTGGCGTACATAAATCTTAACTTCCGATGCCTCATACAAACATATCAAATTGGTCAAACTCCTTCTGCGATCATTCTTTCCGGGTGCTCGACGTACGTCCTCCAGCATTCAACGAAAGCCGCAAGCTCGGCACCCTCGACGACACGATGATCAGCACTCCAGCTCACACTGACCTTGAGCCTCCGCTCGCCCTTCCCATCTCCACGATTGACATCCCATTCCCAGCGCGCGCGACCAATTGCTACAATTGCAACTCCCCCACCAGGGACGAGCACAGGCGCAGCGAACTCGCCTGCGCCGAGCGCACCCACATTGGAGACAGTCAGTGTTCCGCCACGCTTTGGAAGCTCGGCAGGGGTGAGGCCGCTCGGTACTTGTCTCCCAAGATGCGACAGATGCTTAAGCGAGGAGGCGAGGCCGTAGATTGAATGGGTCTCTACACCCTGAAGAGTGGGCGTATACAAGCCTGTTGGAGTGGACAGAGCGATGCTTATATCGACATGAGGACGAATGGTGATGGTAGGCTTGGCAGCGGAGGAGGGTGGCGAAGATGTTGGCGTGATCGACGAGCGGAAGAGCGGCCATTCGAGCATGGCTTTCGATAGTGTCTTTAGGAGGATGGGTAAGTAGGTCAGCTTTGAATACTTTCCTGAATCGGGAACAGCTGGAGGGGGTGGGGGAGGGTACAGTGATGCTGGGGAAACTGGGGCGAGGGAAGGTTTTGTCGAATGGATGGGAAGGAAGTGCTGGGGAATATGCGCATTCAACACGGGAAGAATATTGTGCAACGCGGTCAGATCCAGATACGTTGAATAGCTGATGAGACAAATTAAGAACGCGGCAAAATGAAGTTGAGTTCAACAAACATACCCGAAGTGGGGTATCTCAAGACTCTGAATATAATGGGTGAATCAATAAGGTATTAAAAGAACGCGAAATGAATACCTTCGTCATAGCCTTCCACATACTGTATCTCGTTCTTCCAAGCTCGATGACCACGTCTTCTCCCGAGGTCGCACGAGACTTCTCAGGAATTCCACGTTCTGCTTGACCACCTACGCTGTCTGTCCCGGCCGCAAGATATCTTTCAATGTCAACTTTCTCTATCCGTCCATTCTTTCCGCTACCTGGAGCGATTAAGCCCAAGTCGACGCCGTTCTGTCGCGCAAAATGACGCACGGAAGGCAGCGCAAGCACATCCTCGCCAGTCGTCCCATGTGACGACTGTGCACGATTTGGATCGAGCGGATGCGGTCGACGCTGGGCACTCGACGGGGATGCATTCTTTACGCCTGATGGCTGGGAGACGTACTCCGTAGATGAAGCATAAAAAGCAGATTGCGTGACCTCCACCTGGTGAGGAGGAGGACTTGCGGATTCCGACGACGGCGCGTCATCCAGTGCCTCTTCTTCGACTTCGATGATGCACAAGCCTTCACCGACCTTCGCAACTTCGCCCTCCTGAACCAAGATTTCCTTGAGGACGCCATCGAACGGGCTGGTTATCTCCACGCTAGCCTTGTCACTCTGGACCTCACAAAGCGGATCGAAGGTTCCAACGGTAGCTGCAGGTGCTACACTCCTAAGTCACAGCAACAGGTGTTATCCAGATGTAGAAGAAAAAGTGGATGAGTTTCGATGAAAAAGTAGAGAGAAAAAAATGAGAGGGCAGGGCGAGCAGGTCACGGCCGGAACATAGACTGACCACTTTATGACCTCGCATTCTGTGATGCCCTCCCCGATGTCTGCGAGTTTGAATTTCTGTAGGACTTTCCGTGAAGCCCAGGACGAATGAGAGGTGTGGAAGTGAGAGAGGAGGGTTGGACGGCCGAGGAGACGACGAGCTGCGAGTGGTCGGAAGAGAGCCATTGAAAGAATGCGGGGTAATTGGCTTCGGCCGACGCCGCGCATGATTTTTCGTCTCCGGGGTAATAATGAGTTGGGTTACGAACACGTGAATATTTGTTTCTTGGTCCACGCTCGAATTTTCGTGTTTCCGGAACGCATAAACATTTTAGTTTGACTATAGACTTGGCCTGACCTGAACTACATATCTGTTCTAATTAATCAGGCTGCCTGTCCTATTGTTGTAGAGCGAGTATGGCACTGCTGTCGCGAGTTCTTAAAGCCAACAATAGCACAGGATGCAGCAGAACACAAGCAGCACTCGCTTGGGATCAAAAATGCGGCTGCAACCATCTGGCCGATCAGTGAGGTTCCGGGCGCAGGAGAATAGCATCGTAAAATGAATGTCACTGGCCTCGTCAGTAAAGCCTTTGAATAGCAGACAGCTGCGGAAGACAAATTGTTTATGACAGGCCCGTAGGTCATATTCTCGCACTGGACTTGGCAAATACGTGGCCAGTGCGGGAGATTCTTTCACAAGGCTTTGTCCACATTAACGTCGAGGCAGACTACGTTTCTGAGCTCGACGTGAACTTTGACTATGAAACCGATATTCATAGTCTGGATGAGTTGCGATCTAGATATGCTGAACGGAGGGGATCTCGTCAGCTTTTCGATCGAGTTCTCCCTTAGTGCTGAACAACTGACAGAATATATTACTAGCCGTGGTCGCCATGTAACCGTATTATCGAGCAACTTTACTTTTAGTCTATCGCTGCGACACTACCAGCGGTCCGTCAGCTCCTCCCATCTTATTGCATACCGACAGGGCATGCTCGTGGAGAGAATCATGCAGTCCGTCTATTCGCCCAGGTAAGAGAATATGGGGCAGGACTCTCGTATGGAACAATCGGTGCGCGACCGACCCACCCTAGAGTTCAAGGAGATGCATTAGTTCGGCCAAGGACAAAATGTGATAAGAAAGCGCGTACGTATTGGTGGAACACCCCGCCCACGACTGCTTCGACTACTGTGCCCTGCACCTTATAAAACCCAATGCTGCGCATGTCGTCCGCACTCGTACTCGTGACCTCGCGGGCGGGTGTCCACCGCATCATGTCAGCGACTTTCCACTGCGGCCCGACGAACTCTCCCAAGATGTACGTGTTGAGTGCTCGAAACCCGAGCGTTTCGTAATTGTGTGAAGATGCCAATGTAGGAGTCGAATGCACGAAGAGGTGGAGGTAGGCATTCATGATGCGACGACCTGTGTGAACGTTGAAAAACAGTCGGTGCGTAAGTGCAGATAAAATGCATGTTGATAGCGGTTCAAGGCGCAGATGGGATTGGTGGTGGGCGGCGATGATATAGTAAAGTGGAACTGGTTTAGTACAAGAATTCAAGCACATTAACTAAAGCGCGTACCCATAAAAGATAGTCTTGCATTGTGCCCTTTGACGGCTTCCTTGTGACTCATGTGAGTCAACGTCCGCTGTGCGAGCTCTGGAGGAAACACGAGCGGTGCAAAAAGAGTGTTGAGGTAGTCGGCCATTGGTGTCGAAGCACCCGACTGCGCAGCGGAAGGTGCAAATGTGGATGCTGGTCTGACAGGCAATGCGTCCGGGACAGTGTGAGATGGGTCATGGCTGGGTGTAGTGTGTAGAGAACGCCGTCGGGCTGAGACTTGGAGACTGAATGAGCACAATATCCTTTAAACAGGACGCAAAAAAGGTTTGAACAGACCTGACAAAGTCCGAAGAGCAGACCGAGGTTTGACAACGTCGAGTGCAACGCTAGTCAACTTTAAACATCGCAGAGCTCTCGACATTGGCGGCGACAACGGCGAGCAGAGCAAGAAGAGGTCTAAAGAGACTCGGGGACCTTCGCCAAAAACGGCCAAAACGTCGAGACTCCAGTCACCAGCTACCAGCAAAACGTGATATTTCTTGGACGATGCCTTGATTTCAAAATCAAGACCAGTTTTGCATCGTGAACTGTCTTCAGGTGCCACTCGCGGATATCAAGACGGGCAAGCTGAACTACTATATCTAGTACAAATCAAGTACAAATCAAGCAGCCCTAAGTATTACAGCCGAAAAACCGGAGTAAGTAGATCAAGAATAATAGTCGCACCTACAAACTACTAGTATCGCCGCGTCCTGCACGAGGCGGCGAGTGCATTGAGAGGATGGTGCGGCGAGTGTGATGACATGCTGCTCTCTGCTCTCCAGTTGACCTTTCGAACGAATGGCGGCGGCAGGGATATGAGTGGCAGGATCATCTCGGTTATCTTTGGTCGTCGTCGTCGTCGTCATCGTCAATCGTCGCGGAGCCAGCTGACACATCCCGAACCAACAATCCCGGCGTCACTGAATACTGACCACCAAGACTTGTATACCAAGTCACCCCTTTCTCCATGTCGGCGCACACAGACCCAGCCCCGTTCGACTCTTCAGTTAAGATATCGACGAGCTTTGTCAGTCTCGATGTCCTTTGTTGGTGGCCTTGTCCTTAAGGTTGCGTGGACGATACCATCTGAAACATAAATCATCAGCAAATGACCATATGCTGGTAGGGATGCTTACCGCATCGATGTCGAGAGTGATCTCGATCTAAGGCACACTCTCAGGCGCAGGAGGGATACCGACAAGGTTGAAGTTGCCGAGCAGCTTGTTGTCCCAAACGAGTTCACGCTCACCCTGGAAAATCCTGACCTCAATGCCAATCTGACTGTCGGCGGCTGTAGAGAAGATCTGCGACTTCTTGAAGGGGATCGTGATATTGCGGGAGATGAGCCTGGTCATGATACCGCCAAGAGTCTCGATGCCGAGGGACATCAGAGGGACATCGAGGAGGAGAATGTCGGTGACGTTGCCAGCGAGGACACCACCTTGAATTGAGGCATCGATAACGACAGCCTCATCCGGGTTAACACCCTTGGAAGGCTCGCGCGGCCGAAGATGCTTTTGTCCGTCTCGGCGACCCGTGGCATGCGAGTCATATCGCCAACAAGGATAACCTCGTTAACATGGCTTGCCTGGATATCGGCACCAACGAGGACCTTCATGCAAGGTTCCAAAGTGCGCTGGACGAGGGGGGCGACGAGAGCCTCGAACTGAAAGCGGTTGAGCATCAAGTTGATGTGCTTGAGTCTGAGCACATCCAATCCGAGTCTCCCTTTCCGAGCCCACTTAGATGCCTTCTTGATGACAACCAGCTGGGCGTCCGGTGCGAGGGATGCAGCCATGGATGGAGTGAACGTTGCTGTACCAGAGACGGGCGGAGTCGGTTGCGCGACTGAGCTCTCTCGCCAGAATTTGAGATGCCTAAGCGAGTATATCTGACGTGAGATCAAGATTGAAAGTAGCAGTCCGCAAGACATTCTTACCGTTCCTCGCGCCACGCTTACGCCGCTTCAACATTGAAGTGCACAGCGAACTCGAAGTCTTGTTGACTTCTCTGTCATGCTCATCGTACTCCTCATCTTCGCTGAGGGCAGGCGGCAAGTCGGTACTCTCGATCGCGCAGGCACGACCGACAGAAGGTGCTCGGGACATTGCGCATGAGAGGGCGACAGATGTGCAGAAAGGAGAGCGGCGATGGAAGCCTGCCTTAAAGATGAACGGCAAGACGGCGGTACCGGAAACAGAGGATGGCCAGTAATAGAGCCTAGATAACGCAGGCATAAGAGCAGAAATGAAGACGGTGATCAAAAGGGAGCGTACATCTTAATCAAAACGATGCTCAATGACCATACATCTGCTGCATGGGGCCTGTAGGTGGGAGCCATATTAACCGACGCCTAGTATCTTATCGTCGTTGCATCCAGCTCAACTGCTCTCGTATACCTACCTTCGCACCCCTTCGCCTCATCGCATCTATGTTCTCGCAGATGTGCGAAGCCATGATGGTGTGTCATGATACCTCCTGTGTTCCATCGTGATATCAAGCCCCAAAATTTCATCATCCGATGGCTGGCAGACGAACGGTGATGGCAAGAGGGAGCGCAAGGTCATCGTCAAGCTCTCCGACTTTGGGCTGTCCACGACGGATGTCGAATCTTCGGACATGGATTGCGGCAGTGACCCATATATGAGTTATAGTAAGTCCCGTTCTTGATTTATGATTATCTTGACTATATGTTCACCCTTCATCGGGCACTTGAACCCTCCACTTACTTGCTACTTTTGCTTGAGTTTGTTCCCAACAAGGACTTGTTCTACTCCTTCAAACAGGCTCATGATCATTTTGACATAGAGCCATCTTCTGACCATTCCAGTTTATCTTCTTCTCATATAGCATGTTGGAATGGGTAGGAATGGATAGGGAGTGATGGTGAATGGTAGCCCTGGATATCAAAATCTTCATATTGGGCCACAAACAGGTGAGAATATTAATTACTCACCTCAAACAACCACGCAGCACATTGGCCTTAATGCCAGCATCGCTGAGGGCCTTCGTGCAAGGTTCCAGAGGTTGCTGAGTGAGGGCAATGAGGGCCTCAAACTGGGAGCTGTTGAGCTTCGAGTTGATCTGTCTGAGTCTGGACATGTCGATGACGATGCACGGCAAGCCGACCTCCATCTGCGACATCGATGATGGCTTGACCTCCTCCGCAGCCTCGCGAATGATGCGCTGGATGGCCATGCGGTCGCTGGTGATGTCCACTCCAGACTCCTTCCTCGTTTGTCCACTTCACTGCAAACACGCCCTTCCTGCATCTCCAAGATAGAGATATCGAAGGTCACTCGCCGAGATCACAACGTTGCCATCGTGATCGAGGCCGTAGGCAAGGGTAGCTGTAGCAAACTCGTTGATGACATGGAGGACATCAAGACCATCCCAGTGGGGAACGAAGTCAAGCGAAAGTAGCGAGCAAGAGGAGGTTTGAAGTGTCTGACGAAGGGTGACAATGTTGGGATAGGTGGGGAGTGCCAGTCGCTGGTGAGTAGTGACTTTTGATATTGAAATCTCGAATCTGATATGTCACACAGTGTGACCCGACGTGTCGCGGACGGTCATGTATACGCGTGTAATAACGATTGGTTCACAAACGGCGCTTTGTTCTTCTCCACCGCCTTAAAGGCTAGGTCATCAGTCTACTTCTCCACCATAATATCTTTCGATATGGCTCGCACTCACGTCGCTCCCAAGGCCATGTCTCACAAGTCTAAAAATTCTGTCAAAACTGTTACCATCTCTAATCGCGTTCTCCCCGTTTCACCAGTTCTTGACACGCTCTTTTCCTTCATAGCTGAGCGCCACGCGATCCACCAGCGTCGCATCGCTGGCGAAGCGTTTCCATGGACGGATGACCCCGTCCTACTCAAGTACTCATTCACTAATGTCTTTCGCGTTCTTGACCGCATGACGCAGTATGTCTTGCAGAATGTGATTGACAAGGGGAGTCAGACATTCGAAGAGTCTGTCTTCCGCGTCATCCTCTTCCGCTTTTTTTTCAAGGACGTCGACGTATGAACTCCTTCAAGAGCGTCTAGGATCTCTGACTTGGCGCGACTTCGACATTGACGTTTATACGGGCGTCCTTCGTGAAGCGTTCGAGGACGGCGTCAGTCTATATGGCCACGCATACCTCATGCCGGCTCCCAAACTCGGTGGTGGAAACAACTACGTTAATCACCTACGTCTTCTCAGGCTCATGATGGAGGAGGGATTGCCCGAGAAGCTTAAGCAGTCGACCTGCCTGAGAGAGGCATATGGGCGTATCTCTCTCTTTCCCACCATGGGGAACTTCCTGGGGTTCCAGTGAGCAATTCATGAATTCTCCATTTCATACCGCGCGTCCTCAGGTATCTCTCATTTTGAAGGCTTTTATTGGACATAAACATGATCCCCGAGCTGTCTCTCCCGGAAGATTATGCCCTTTGCGGTCCAGGAGCCCAGGCCTGCCTGACCAAAAATTTTTGGACCCGGGGTACGCGGCATTGAAGGACCTGCGCTCCAATACCTACACCAGACCCAAAACATGCATTTCACGCGGCTCGGAATTCCACCTGCCCGACGCCCCCGCGTGATACCAAATGCACCTCCTGGAATGTCTGTTGTTGACCTTGAGCACTCCCTTTGTGAATGCGAGAAATATTCTCGTGTGATGCACCCCGAGATACGTGGCAAGCGCACTACCATCCATCGAAATTGGGAGCCGAAGCGCGAACCGCTCACGAACAAACTTCCCCGCCGACGGACCAACCCGGTGCCATCTCGAAAGAAATCGCGTGATCCCCCTCCCCCTGTAGATCCTACCGAGTCAGACCCATCATATCACGTCTCCCACATCGTGATGGAGGAACAAGGTTCCAAAGAAGACGGTACCCTCTACCTTATCCGTTGGCTGGGATACGGACCGGGAGACGACCAGTGGCTTACTGAAGAGGAACTACGTGATGCCAAAGAAGTGCTGCATGAGTGGTGTGCGGCGAAGGCAAGCATCGCCGACAAAGTTTCTGCCTTACAGGTTGAATGATCATGATGAAGAATTGAATGTCGTAGATGTAAGTTTGCCATTACTGTAATCTCGCGTAAACTGATTTCACTGATGAGCATGGCTCTTTATTCCTCCATCCATCACTATATGGACTTACAGATAATAGGATGCCATCGAAGTGAATCAATGGGCAAAATAGATGGAGATATGTCACAGATGTGTACCATTCCATGTTGGTGGACATGCAAAGGGTATGATTTTTGAGTATCAAACGGGAGGACTGTGCTCAAATTACCCAATCCCGACACGAGGCAGAAATACTCTCAGCCACCTGGTGATCACAGGTGCAGCGAAAGAGACAAAAGGCGAACGTTGCTGATCCGAATACTGTTTAGCGAGGTGGGCTTGAATAGTACCTCGGGAGTAGGGCGAGCCGACGCATAAACATTGGATGCTGGAAAATTCAAAGGCTTCAGAAGCACGAAATCAGAATGCAAACCCATCCATATCCGCCGTCGTAGATGTCGTCGCAACGGCCGCGGTGCTCAGCCACGGAGTCTGTGCCCGCGTGCAGTTGCACGGCTCTCATCTCTGTGTCAGACCTCGTTAACAATGTCGAGCGGACTAACAGCCTCGAAACTTCGTTGCAGTTGACACGCAGTCAAACCCAAGTTGCGACACATGTGAAGCTGTATAGACTGACCATGTCAAAGGTTGCAAGCAGGGAAGACATATACATAGATGACTCACCTGTACCGGAACCGAACGGCGAACCAACATCTACTTACCCACTGATCAGTAAACCTTTCAAAGTCCATGATCGATGTCCGTGAAGAAAGGCCAATTCACTGAGGATGCGGATGCATCCGACCACTATGCTACATAGATATACATGTTTGTCTCTTCCTCGTCTCTTCTCAAGTATTCTTGCTCGACAAGACTCTCGATCCGTTGCTTGATATTGCTGACCTCTGGAACGAAATGTTTCTTGACGGCCTCAATCGTTTCCGTCTTGAGCTGCTCGTACATGAGCTGCTTGCGTGCCTTCATAATGCGAACGATGGCCGCGTCAAGATAGTGTTTCCGGTCACCTTCAATATACGTCTGCGTGCGCTTTGACTCCTCGGGCTAACAGATAATGTTTGTTATGACATCTGCTCGAGAAAGATCAGGAATTATATCATACCGTCTCCTTGGCCTGGATGGAATTGATATGAACTTTGGGACGAGGATCAGTGAATGTGTCGTTGAACTCGAACACGTCCTGATCATCGACATCCCTGCCGGGAGGCAGCTTCTTCAACACTTTCTTCTTCCCGCAAGCTAGGCTCTGCAACGTGCGCCGCAACTCTTCATTCTCTGCAAGAAGTTGTTTCAACAATGAGTACCCCGCAAACAGCAACATGGCCACGCACCCATCCGAGTGTTCGCCTTGATATCGGCGAACGACGTCCTTGTAGTCTCATTGAAGAGAAGAAGTATGACGGCTTGGTAGAGGCTGACAGACAGCTCTTTTTCGCCGCCCTTGAAGTTCGCCCTCAGATTGGCCGTCCCAAGTCCATGGTCCCAATCCAGCTTGTGGCCTTGATGCTTCTTCTTGTAGAAATTCGCGAAATTATCTATCTCAACTTGCATCTGGCCATCCAGAGTCAAGCCGGGTTACGTTGAGAGGGCAAGACAGATATTTACCTTCAGCGGCAAATCAATGTCCGTCTTGCGAGGAGAGAACGGCCAGAAGCTCTGCTGGAGAATCATAACATTCAATTTCTGGCCATCGCTTTTCTCAGAAAGTCTTGAATGATGTTCCTTGATCGTCTCGCGGGATAGGATGAGGTCGTTGAACATGTGGTCTCCCATGCTGAATTCGGGATCATATTCTAGAGTTGATCCAGTCATTCAAGCAATCAAAACGATGAAAGAGACTCAGGCAAACGCAAAACCTACGTTCTTTGAGTTTTTTGAGCATCGCCAGCTCGAAGTCGTCTGAAGCGCTGCGTTCGAGCAGCAGCCTCTTAGCCAATGCGCGGTGATAGAACGTCCGAAACACGTCTTTGTCATCCGTGAACCTATAGAGCGCAAGGACCGCATCAAGTTGTGCCTCAAACTCAGCATCACTCGCCCCTCTTTGACCCTTGCGCATGAGCCGATCGATATGTTTGGCAATCATCTCCGCAGGCTTGTTGCGTCGGGCTTTGAAGCCCACAGTGAAAGCGTCAATGAGCGCGTATCCGAAATCCTTGTTCGGCTGTTTCTTGACGTCGGAAGTCGAAGGCGCCGCGCTGACAACAGGGTCGGCAAACGCGCGGTGAAGAGCGCGGTCAGCAAACGCCTTGAATTCTAGTAAACGATCAACCATCTCCTCGTCCCGTGCGGAATCTTGAACGATGGATCTGACCATGCTCTGATTTTTAAATTCTCAGTAACCGCAGACCAAGCCACATAATGAGAACGCACCTCCACATATATTTTGAACTGAACGTTTAGCTCCTTCAGCCCATTGACCCTGAATGAGAGGTGATATATCGTGGACAATCCTTCCATGTCCTTATTATTCAAAAGCTTCGGGAGACCTGGGGATCACGTCAAGAACCTGAAAAGCCACGCACAAGTTGTACGCACCTTCTTTTGCTAACCATTGAACTCTCTGCGTCAGCAGCGCACGCTCAACGGCCTCGAGAACTATATTCCAGCTGGATCTGGGTAATAGCTCTTTGGATCTCGTCACTTCTTCATCGATGCAGGATGTGCAATAGTTAAGGAAATACAAAGCGTCCTTGTCAACGGAAGTGGCCAACTTCTCCGACTCAGCTGAATAGTATCCAGTGATCAATTCGAGATAGTAAGACTCGAACGTCTGGTAACAGTTATGGATTTGTAGGTGACCGATTAAGTCGGCCACACGGGCCTGCTGTTCGTGCGGCTTCCTGCCAATGTATTAGTTTAGATCGACGGCTCTTATTGAACGCAGAATTGCCAAACACAAACCTGTTTTCTCTTTCCCAATCTATCCATTTCTTGATTCCGTCATTCATTTTGTTTACGATAGGACTGTAAAGCAAGATTTGAGAAGAGAACAGTCCAAATGCCAGGCCGCTGTATATTCAATAGCTAAGCGATATATTACTCGCCGGCCAGTCCATGAAACATACCGGACGCTTTGGGCAATTTTCTCCTTTGACATATGCACACGGTCCAGGTATGTCAAAACTGATTCAAGAAGGTTCTAGTGGGAGTCAGTGAGTACGTGCGATGATGATGGCCTCGCAACAATTATGCTCACTGTTTGTTTCTCAAACCAAGCACAAGCCTCTACAATTTCTGCAATCCAGGAAACTCCGGATGCGGCGCCATCCAGCAGACTCCCCCGTAGACGACCAACACACTGCTCCAACTCAAGCTTCAAGGTCATCATAAGCCCCTCTCCGTCCCTTGCCTCACACACCACATAACGACAGATCGCATAGATACGTTCATACGTCAAGGGGAGTGCGTCGGCTGACTCCCTAGTAAGCATGAGACGAATGCACCGACGAAGCTGGTTGGAGAGCACATCGTTGCGCTTCTCTAGCGGTAATTGAGCTATGTTGCGATAACATGAGAGATGAATTGCAATGATGGAGCTCGATGAGGACGTACGGGGCTCTCCTGTTATCCTGACAAGCACAACGCCCTTAGCGCTCGCAGTAGGTGCATCTCTATGTCGTCTGGAAGCGGAGCCTGAGTCAGAGTCGGTGTCCAACCGAGGCACCTTATGGAGAGGAGAAGCCGACTGGGACTCATCGACGGCGGCAGTGGTCCTGAGCGCGCTGAAAGCGCTGGAGGTAGTGGGAAGAGTCAAGAGAGAGAATACGTTGGACATCGAGGAGACCTCTCAAGATGTGGGATCACCGAAACCCGTCGATATGGCTTCCCGGGCCGGACCCGGAAGCAAATATTGTCAAACCCAATTTGGTCGCATCTCCGAGTCGAGTCTCTGTACTCAACGTTCAACGTTCAACTACTATAAGCTCAACTATACTGTCGTCTGCAGCGCGGTCAACGGCCATGCCTTTCAAATGAGCTGGTCTACTGAGGCGAGACCTTATTGAATCGCGGAAACCTCGCATGCCAACTCTCAGGTATGCATACGTACCAGGATACCCGACAGTACTCTGGTTTCAGGCAGCTTGCAACTCAGCGGGTTCCTGCAAAGAGAGGGCAGTGCTCTATGCTTCTCCTCCGATTGTTGCACATTTTCAACGTTTGGAAAGGTCAGGACTGTCGTGCACAGCATTATTGTCTCCCTTCCCCCTTGATGGTCAGGCTTTGATTCTGCTGCCATGCTCTTCGCGATTTCCGAGTGTTGTATGTTATGTGCTATGACTCGTGACAGATGGCAATTCCGCAGCCGCCATCTGCCGCCATGCTTGTTCCACAGCGACAGCTGCATATTGTTTTCACAACTGTCACTCGTGCCACGCAGCCTCAAGCTCAAGCGCTCACCTTTCACTTAAATGAATGGCCGCGTTTCCTCTTCGACATATTTCCGCCCCGCCAATTCTGCTATGTCTTTCTGCAACTCTCATGCAGCGTCCTCGTCGTTTTCGCTGATCAATGAACGCGTTTGTCAGATACTTGAAGCCTTACCTCTTCTCCAGCAATTTCGCCGGGACGCCATTATCGATGGGATGCTCATACTAGTCTTGAGTCTGGTGTACCAAGCCGCTCAGAAACTTTATTGTTGGCTCTCGACTCCGTCCAACTTATGTGAGTCGCTGTCCTTCATCTGCTCCTGATGGGCCATTTTTGGCTGATGAACTGCAATTTTTATACAGCACTGGCGGTGTGCGCCACATTCACTCAGGGCGAACCTGCATATGACTGGCTGGTTGTTTTCCTAGTATGTCGTTTGAGATCTTCGGAGGGTCAATGCCTGAACTACCCATTTGCCACCAGGCTGACCGAGGCATCTGGCGTTATAAGCCCAATCACGTTATCATTGCCGCACACACGGGCGATCATTATGTCGTGCCCGGTATACTATCAGCGCTCCATTTTCCATTAGATGAGACCGTAGATTTCATACCTGCGAATGGCTACAAAGAGCATTTTTACTGGAAGAGCTATTTGGCCGAAGTCATGGTCAACAAACATGAGGGTTTTTTCGTCACTCCTGAAGACCGACCGCCCCCCTCGCTACGCATCAGGTGAGCTGGTTTGCTACATTCATGTCATTTCATCTTTTTGAGCAAGCACGACAAATCAAGATTGTACACTCGAGACGTTTCTGCTATGGGTACATTTTTGGAGGAAGTAAGTCATGCATATGCATCGCGTGAGCTCAAAAAGTGTCATGATTCACTCCATACGGNTTGTGAGTCTTCTTCTGTTCGTTCGTTGTAACGAGAGCTTGACAGGTACCCTTCAGAGTCAGTATAACAGGCCCATCTGGACGAGGGGCACGTACAGAACCCTCCGCAATCTGACCTCGTCGATTTTGAATGACGGCGTTGTTGCGGAGCTGCTCAATGAAGTTAACGATTTCTTTAAGTCTCGACCATGGTATCAGAGCAAAGGATTGCCTCACCAACGTAGCTATCTCCTTCATGGTCCATCCGGCACAGGGAAAAGTAAGGAAAATCCTCGTTTATAGAACGGTCCCTACGCTGAGCGTAATCCTCATTCCAAGCGTCCACCGTATACACACTAGTGCGTAATAATGACTTCTCTATTTTTCTATCGACCACGGAGACATCCAGGCTGCCGAATTGGGTCTCAAAATCTATGTCCTCTCACTGTGTCACCCGATGTACCTTCCTTCTTTGTCATCGTGTGCCAGTTTTTAATAAATCCATTTCTACGTTTCAGGCTGAGCGACATGGTTTTGAATCGTCTAATCCCTCTGGTCCCAGCCGATGCTGTTCTCCTTATCGAGGATGTCGACTGCATTTCTCAGTATACTTGTCCTGGCGGTGAAACCTTGTGCCCAAATGGTCTATCTCTACCCAGGCCGGATCAATCTCATTGGGAGGTGACCATCTCGGGTCTCCTCAAATTGCTAGACGGTGTAGGGAACGATGATGGCCCCATAATATTTGCCACCGTCAGTGTTCCTATTTTGATTGCACGAAACCTGCGTCAGATACCATGACATATGCATCGTAGACGAACCACCCCGAGCAGCTTCATCCTGCCCTCTTGCGCGTCGGTCGCTTTGATCGCGTAATCCCTTACAGGCTTGCTTCGCGTTCGCAAGCCTGTGTACTTTTCAACCACTTCTTTCCTCACACGGTTTCAACTAGGGATTCCGACAGTGATTTTGAAACGCCGGGCGACCAATTTGCAGCTGCAATCCCAACAGATGCGTTGTCCATTGCAGAACTTGAAGCATACCTGCTCGGGAACCGGGATGATCCGCAACGAGCTGTGAGAGGAGCGCGTGCTTGGGCTGAAGGAGAAATTGAGCAGAAGCATCTTCTGAATCAGAAGAGGGCCGGCAGTCCACATGTTCAGCCAAGATCCCTCTGGTGTCGTTGAAGTACCTGTGACTGGACCATTGGATGGACAGATTGAAGCTAGTTTGCATGTTGAACGGGAATATAAGTGGTTTCCATGCTCGCATTGATCCAAACTTATTAGAACCTGGCATACGCAGACCAGGTTGAGACCTTGGGTAATACCTATGCGAAAACATCGGTTATATGTATACAATGGGAGTGTTAGCGTTGTGCCTTGTTGTGCCTTCGAGGGGCCCATGAGTCTTAACTCTTGCTGCTGTGATTGCACATACGTGATAGAGTTCGAGGGGGGGATCGGACAGTGACGGTTATACCAAATGTAACAACGCGACCAGATTTGACAATGTAATTACTCGTTGACAGTGTCCAGTGAATCAGCTGGGTCAAGAACATCTGTCAGATTTTGCCACATGTGGTTTACTGGGTTTGCCGAGGAACATCATCATCTCGGGCTGCCGAGTCAGTACATACTGCCAGTGAGCACTTCACTTAAGTACTTTGAAAGATGCTTTTACCATTACAGTAAGCTTACTTCCCGCCACCGTCTTGCCTGGATGGTATTTTTGCCAAGAGATGCTAGCCTCTACGAATAGGTTTCTCAGCACCGGCATTCTGCTCGCCTCGCGGCGCCTAGCGCATTCACCTCGCCTTCTTGCGGGCCAACGTGCATCAACGGGTTTGCGCCAAAAAGACGTCTCAAGACACACTGTCTTTCTTCGAGCACTTCACGACAGCAAGCCACGCTTCGATAATGTAAATAATCACGGGGGAAATGCACCGTTATATAGTGCGTGCCTTAGCCTTCTGGCGACCGATTGCCTGCCAAAACTCGCCGCGTCCGCACACTTTGCTTGCTGACCTGGCACATGTCCTCCACAGAAAAAAGTCGCACAGGCCTGGAGGCAGACGCCAACGAAATGGTATCCTCTCCCTTGGTTCATCGGCGCGCTGTTGTTGGTCGTGTTGCAGTATAGGAAGTCGATGAGGAAGGAGGTGTACGTGGATGAGGACGGGCAGGAAGTCATTCGACTGAAAGGTCCCTGGCAGGTGCGTGCTGCTTTATATTTTCATCCTCGCCTTGAACATTCATTCGGGTTGTTGTGGGCCTGGTCAGGTTCATATACTGGGTGCCCTTCCGCTGCGCAATACGTCCCGCTTCTGGGGCTGGTTGAACTCTCTGGAGCTCCCTGTCTGGCTTCGGCCAATAGGTTTCAGGCTGTATGCCTGGGTATTTGGCTGCAACTTGGACGAGATAGAGCCTGCAGACCTGCGCGCGTATGCGAGTCTAGCCGATTTCTTCTATCGCCAGCTCAAGCCCGGTGCGCGCCCCGTCGACTCATCCGCTCTTGTGAGCCCCGCGGACGGCAAGGTGCTTCACTTCGGGACCATCACGGACTTGCGGGTCGAGCAAGTCAAAGGCATAACGTATTCTTTGGATGCTTTGCTCGGTGTTGAGAAACACGTTCCCGGCTCGCCAAATTCGAGTACGTCTACCATCGTTCATTTCCCTCCACGTGACATGGAAATCGTCGACGATGAGGAGTTCGCCATTGTCAACGGTATCGAGTACAGTCTGAACCAGCTCATCGGGACCTCGACACCCTCGACGCCGACGTCTGCAACCAACAAGCCGTATGCTGATTTCCCCACCGACCTGGAGGCGTACACGCGCCACCCCACTCCAAAAAAGTATGGAGAACGGATTGACGCGTCTGTGGTCGAGCCAGATCGATCGCTGAAGGATACGGTCGAACACGATGTGTCGGTTGCCCATGAAATGGGTCTGCGGCCATCGCTTGACCGTAAGCGAACCACATCGGGTACCAGCGTGAAGCCGGGCAATGCTCTTTTCTTCGTCGTCATCTACCTGGCACCTGGAGATTACCATCGCTTCCACAGTCCTACGGCATGGGTTGTTGAGAAAAGAAGACATTTCCAAGGTGCGCTGTTCAGGGCCATTCCCTCAATTGCCATTTTCACTGACGAATTACTTCAGGTGAACTATTCTCTGTCTCGCCATACATCGCCAAGCGGCTTGAGAATCTGTTTGTTCTTAACGAACGTGTCGCGCTCCTCGGACGTTGGAGACATGGCTTCTTCAGCATGATCCCTGTCGGAGCAACGAACGTCGGCAGTATCAAAATTAACTTTGACCAGGTAACTTGTCTTCCTGTCGTGTGACGGTCAATGCTCAACTCTCCTACAGGCTCTCCGCACGAACGTCCGCGGCCGCCCACCACCACCTGGCACTTACGAGGAGGCCGTCTACTCCGCCGCCTCGCCGATCCTCAACGGACAGCCTTTGACGCCAGCACAGGAGATGGGTGGGTTCTGCCTCGGGAGTACGATCGTGCTAGTCTTCGAGGCACCCGAGACGTTTGAGTTTGCCATCCACGAAGGGAAGAAGGTAAAGGTTGGCCAGTCCCTCGGNGACATCGTGCANGACAAGGACGAGTAGGGAGTTGATATCGGGCCANGGACCTATGTGGATGTATAGGACACTGGGNGGATNTCATGCATGCCCNCATTACATTCAACTGTAGTGCTANACTTGATTTACTTTTGCAGGCGGCATCTGTGGAGAGTTTGTCTNTTTTACATGACCTTGACGACATGGGATATACAATAGAGGTTTGGGGCTCATAATATNTATAGGCTTGTCAATGCGTAGAGTGGAATTTCGTTGNTTTGCCTNAAGGTTTGGCACTGAGNCAGTTAATGAATGCTTCNNAAAANAAAANAAAAGACCCAAGCGTGAGTCGAACACGCGACCCTGCGATATNTGGCNCAACTGCAATCGCATGCTCTAACCACTGAGCTATTGAGTCATGCTATANNNTTNNGANTTTTAAATATATATTTCTCTNATAAANNCGGATNCCTCAACATCTNNNNGGCCCTATGCAGTTCTTCCTGATCTACTCACTAACAACATGACCGTAGAAAAGCCTTATGTAGTGTTTGGGTATGGATCTCTGATATTTAAGGTACGCGATGTCTCCGTCGATGTCATTACAATCTGGCAGTGANGAGCTGCACTGTGCAGTGCGCATAGCTGAAGAATGNTTGTCACTGCAGCCCCCACCGCATGTCNTCGCTGAGAGTAAGTTCGNACTTACTGTTCTCATGCAATTATAGAAAATATTGATGTCTTTATTTCGAATCATCAGCCCCAGGGTACTTGAAAGGTTATGTGCGGCGCTTTGCGCAGAAATCTCATGATCATCGTGGCACCCCCGAGGTGCGCATGTCTATTGCAGACGAGTGGCTGTTGTTCTCATGCTATGTGCTACGGTCGCAGAACCCTGGTAGGGTGGTCACGCTTGTTCATCAAGAAGACTGGGAAGCATTCTCTGGATCCGTGCGTACCGACATATATCTTTTCGATCAAAAAGCCATCTGGCTGAAATAGCCCCGACGGGATGCAAGGATCCATTTCCGCATGAAGACGTCGTGTGGGGTATGCAAACTTCCCGTACCTTTGGCTAGATCAAGCATATATTGATGTGCCGCTGCACCGTCAGGCATTGCGTATACTATAGACCCTGCCCATACAGCTGAAGTGCGGGACTACCTAGGTGAGGACTTGAAAATCTCCTTTGAAGCAAAGTACGTAGGATCAGAGTTCTTTGTCTTGATAAGATTATCGGGAAAAGGTGTGCGAACCGCTCTCCTCTCCTTTACCTCGTATACTATATTACTAAATGTTTCATCCATCTGATAGGATGGCTATACCTTAGAAGAAGTCGATCTTTACGGGATAGAAATCGACGAGGAGAAAGTCATCATATCTAAAGCTGTCGTAAGCTCCGCACATCCACTCGTCTTCGTGTTGTGACTATTCACTCATGAATCGGCCTCATACAAAGTGTTACGTCGGTAGAAGCGACAATGCCTCTTTCAGTGCGCACCTTGCCTGCCTCACTCTGTGATCTCATCATCTCATTCTATACCTGGTGTTTAACAGTCGGCTCGGAACCACTAGATGAGCTGGCGGAGACCATCTGGCGTTCAGTTGGTCCCTCCGGACCGAACAAGGTAAAGAGTTGTCCTAGTGATTTTGTTTGCTACATTCTCTCAGCTGCAAAATGTTCTGTCCACGTTGTCGCCGTTTTGGCTCACATCATTCGCAGGAATATTTCTTCAATCTCGTGAAGGCGATTCACAGACTTGCCCCAGAATCGCACGATTCGCACCTCTACGCACTCGAGGTAAGCTTCTCGACCGATTATATCATTTCATTTTCCCCTGCACCGCGATGTACCCGCATAGATTGATCGATGGTGGCTTGGTTTTTGACACCGTATTTTGCTTGCAGACGAGACTACGAGAGATAGAGAACATGCACGGCGGCGAAGAATGAGGAAAGGCAGAGAATCGAGACGATAATCANACATAGGGCAAAGTATGTGTAGGCATGTATACGTATGTGCGNAAAGTGCGTGCCTAGAAGAAAAAGTGAACGCAGGAACAGGCGTGAATGGGAACGTCCGTCGCTTATCGAAGTTACCTACTGATATGGATCGCGGATCGGAAGAGGGGTAAACATNTGTCGCTGAATAAACTACATAGAAGTCGAAAAGGGCCGGTAACAGGTTATTCGAACGGCAGAAATCAGTCGTCATGATAGAGATTTTGGGGATTTGCTGAGCACGGTCGTGCCATAGTGAATGTGAGCAAGGCCGTTTCGTTCCGATGGGCTTCGAGAGAGCAAAAGGGCGCTTTCACCTGTGCTGACGTTAGAGGATTCAATGCGGCGCTCGCGTTCGACAATCCTAGTTCAGAGAGCTGTCAGTATCATGNATGCGATGGTGAACAGAGGAAGATGGACGCACCCTCGCATGATNGTAGCATTAGTCGTACGTTTCGCGCGCCTCTTGCTTTGGTTATCCTCGTAGCGATCCGTCTCGTCAACAATTTCCTCAGAGATAATCTCCTCAATTATATCTGATCAAGAGGGGATGAACTTGTGAGACGTTTCAGCGGTTGTAGATTGTTACCTTCCAAGGTGATCACGCCTATAGCTCCGCCGGC
This sequence comes from Bondarzewia mesenterica, assembly GCA_004802705.1. NCBI lineage: Eukaryota > Fungi > Basidiomycota > Agaricomycetes > Russulales > Bondarzewiaceae > Bondarzewia > Bondarzewia mesenterica. The sequence goes on from SGPL01000217.1 coordinate 34,654, forward strand.
AGCGCCAGGAGTGGTGCTGATGAGAAGCAGATGCGCACGTCCTGTTTGGCTGATATACGTATGTCAAGGCTAAGCCAGATGTGTGATCAAGACTGCCAGTGGCACTCACAAATAGTCCAGAGCTTGGAAGCAATTGATAGATGGCTTGGCTTCGGGAAGAATGGAAAGGTGGAACTTGGAGACTGGCCAACACTGCGCCGGGTCATATGATAGCAACTTCCGATCATATATCTTAGTCGCTGNANATATCCAGAATAGCACCGAGACAGACCTTCTTGACGAGTAAAAGGCCGACGAAGGACAGCGGGTTGTTGGGTTCGTGCACGGGAAAGCGAGAATAACCGCTAGTGAGGCTTGATAATTCAACGACATGTCAGCTCTTGNATGGCAATTGAGGACATGTGCGGCGCACATATGCTCCACTGTCTTGGCGTCTAATATCGAATTTGAGGCAAGCGTCACAACGTCCTGTCATGTACAAGCATCAACTCATGAACACTCAGAAGGGCGAGGAAAGATCTATAACAGACGTACCTTCATAGGTGTCATGATTGTTTCTACGTTCTTCGTGTTCAGCTCCAGCACGCCGTTCAATATGCTGATTTCGTCGTCCCGCAGAGGTTCCTCACCACTGCGGTGGAATTGNAGGAAGGACTTGAGTTCAGCCTTCTTGTATGTGGATATCTCGTTGTGTCCAAGTACCCANTCGAGCAATTTGGCCATGGGCCAGGCGATAGGAGCTGATATAAACGTGTCAATTGCAATAAGAAAGCTTCGGGTGACAAAGAAGNCAGAAGCTAACCAAAGAGGTACATCATGCCAAGGACAATAGGAGTACACGCCGCCCCGATGGACAGTCCATGACGCACACTGACAGCCTGTGGGATGACTCTTGTTGGTGATTTAGTTTCCAGTGCANAGGCGCAAGAAATACTGTAAACTCACTCTCTGTGATGTGTTAGACAAGATGTCAGTAAATCATTAANCTTCAGAGTGGAGGACAAGACACACCCGAATATGACTGGTATAAGGTGATATCAGTTCACTTGTCTCCATCGAAAGTAANTATTGATCAAAGATACGCACCAATCATGGCAGTGGATATAGCGACAGCGGCAATGCTACCGCCAATCTGAGGCAGCGTAAGCTATGAGACCAGATGCTACAGATAAANTCACTGACAGCGCTGTTCAGAAATATGGGCAAACTCTCGTTCACGATCTGTGCACCAAATTGAACGAACGCTGTAGTCTNAGGAACGGAGCAGACGAACCACATTACCCAAGAGAAGAACCTGTAGATAGATGCAATGATCAGACCATACAAATAAAAGTCAACGTTTCTACTCACGACCAAAACCCAGTGACGACGGTTCGTCAAGAGCTTCAACACTGAACAGGTAGACAGAGGTTGAGCGGCTCTATAAGGACAAACCCACGAGCANGATTGCGCACCTTTCTGCGCATCTTTNTTCTCCTTTTGATCTTCAGAAGACGTCGCGAGCACTCGCAAGTGCAGGTCGTCGAGCCCCATAAGTCCCAAAGTTAAGCTACGCGTAGAATCAGGGGTCGGATTAAGTCTCTGCTGCCTCGCACAGCACACACAAGGTATGAATGATATTTATCACGCACCCTGCAAAGACTCCTCCTGAAAGGACGAGTACGATACTGATGAAGAGCTTCCACCAGAACTGAGGCGACTCTGCAGGTTCTAATTCTTCAGGAGTGGGTCCGGCGACCATTACTGAGGAGAATGGGAAAGCATGAACGGAGGATATCAAGGCGAAAAGAGCAGCAGATATAGGCATGAAGAAAACGGCAGCGGCGGCGGCTGGGGGTCAGGTGAATCTTATTGGGGACGAGTTGCTTGAGCGGATGTAGCGGCCAAGCCATTTGCCGCCGAGCACTCGGTACAGCTGGACCCCAATCATCAAGACCTCGTGAACCTCTTGATTCTCAGCTTCAGCGGTAGATATTCGATAGGACGGTGCATACGAACAAGCAGGAGGCTGCGGGAGGGAGCATTGATGCATTGATGGGTCGACGAAGGACACTTTCAAGTTGATTGTCAAAACTCAAAACTCGTCCGGTAGTTTTATTACGTAACAATATTCTGCCATGTATCGACCAAATTTGGATATCATCCCAATTTCATTGGCTCACATGCAAGCCTTTGCACGTTCCACTCCACATCTCCTGGCATCTCCCTTCCTCCTCAGACGTACGATTCACATCAGGCCTGGTTTTTTGTTGTCTTCTGTGCTTTCCAACATGTCTGAAACTCAATCTAAAGCCAGACCAGCATCAGCCCTCGACTTTGCACATCCTATTGCGGAGAAAAAACCTCGGCTCGATCAGGACATCTTGGATGAAAAAAGTCAAGATGGCNGGCAGAAAGAGACATCTTCAAATAAGGCGGCCATTGCTGGAAGTTCTGCGAACAAGAAGCCAAAGAAGGAATCGCGCAAAGACAAGAAGAGGAAAGCAAAACACGCGTTGCCCGAACCCGGCTCTTCTGAGGATGTTGTCTTCAAAGATGTCATGGCCCTTCTGGGGAAAAGCGTTGTGGACGAGGCAATCGAAAGTGGGACAGAATGGGATTCTCCGTTCGAATTCAGGGAGGAGGTTGACCTCACGGTCTCAAGCATATCATCGAATGGTGCGTGCAAATTGTCTTGAGAAAAATATCAGTAGACAGTATCACTCTCGTATCTTCATCACCAATGTCCCTCTACTTGTTCTCTCGGTAAGCCAAGCACTTCATCATTTGGTGGGCTGTCGGACGCTACAGTATCGTTGGTGGACGTTGCGACATAATCACAGTGATGCAGGCTCTCGCCGCAGAAACTGATAGTAATCTCAATATGCAGACCCAATAGCATTCATTCATACTGTTATCCTGCTTGCAGATTTTTCCGTTTCTTAATGTCACTCTACTTTTCGATTTATTGACTCACATATGTTCATCTGGAATTAGGTGAGGCTTTGGCCGTCGCTCCCTCTTTAAAACGCCCATGGGTTGTAGTTGTTCCCTTCTGCCTCCCGGAGAAAAAAATACGTGCACGCGTCTATCGTTCCAGTCGGATGCATTCTCTTGCAGATCTTATCAGCGTAGACACCCCAAATCCAGACATGCGTGACATGAGCCTGGTAAAATGCAAATATTTTGGGACTTGTGCGGGTTGCCAGTATCAAGTAAGTGGATGTCAACTTGCGTATTGGGCGTATACACACACGTTGTCAACGCTATCCAGATGCTTTCCTATAATAAACAACTCGAGCTGAAGCGCGATGTTGTTGTAAAAGCATACAATAATTATTCTGGTCCGTTTCTACCCCCACTTATATCCCTCGTCGTTAAATCATCTCATTGGCTGCTTCAGACCTTCCGGCGTCCTCAATGCCTCCAATAGAGTCGACGATGGCATCGCCATTGCAATACGGCTATCGCACGAAAATCACGCCTCATTTCGATGCACCTCCTAAGAAATTGCAAAAGAAAGCTGCTGCTGCTGAAGAGATCACAGTAACAGAAAAACCTGACTGGTTAAAGATTGGCTTCAATCACATCGGTAAGCGGCAAGTGATGGATATTGAGGCAAGTTTGGATATACAGTCGTGCGGCTTGGTCTGTACTGATTGAAGTCGCGTTGTTCCACGCAGGAATGTCCGATTGCCACTCCTGTCCTGAACGAAGCCCTAGGCCCCATGCGCGAAAATATTACAAAGTGAGGCGCATCGTTTCCAGCCCCTCATCACAAGACCTGATACATACGTTTGCCGTACCCCACATAGGAAGATTTACACCTACAAAAAAGGCGTTTCCCTTCTTCTCCGAGATTCTCTCGAAAGACCGGACGAAAGGAGCGATGTTGTTTCAACGGCGGCTCCCGCATCCTCCAATTCCTCCGATCATAACATGGAAGTATTGTCGGACTCATTGGAGAAGCATGTCTGCATTACGGACCACAAGGCGACTGTGCGTGAACGGGTTGGGGACAAGCTGTTCGACTACCAGGCCGGCTCGTTTTTCCAAAACAACAACTCAGTCCTCGTGCCGCTGACGTCCTACGTCCGCGATGCCATCTTTCCTCCCACCGCGTCCACGCCTCAGTCCGATCCGCCAACACATCTTGTCGACGCGTACTGCGGTGCGGGGCTCTTCGCCATCACCCTTGCTCCCCAATTCAAACAAGTGGCGGGCATCGAGCTCTCCGCTGACTCGATCCGCTTCGCGACGCACAACGCCACGCTGAACAGGCTGCCCGAGGGCCAGTGCACCTTCCGGGCGGGCGATGCTGCGAACATCTTCAGCGTGGTGGCGGAGTTCCCACCTGAGCAGACGGTTGTGGTGATTGATCCTCCGAGAAAGGGATGTGATGAGAATTTCATCAGGCAATTGTTGGCGTTCAGGGCGCGGACCGTGGTTTATGTGAGTTGTAACGTGCATACTCAGGCGAGGGACGTAGGACAGATCTTGAAGTGGTCGGAGGAGACAAGTGGGACGAATGGGGGGTCCGAGGGGCAGAGTGACAGGAAAGGAAAATATGTGATCGAGAGTTTGAGAGGATTCGATTTGTTCCCTCAAACTGCTCATGTGGAGTCGGTCGCGGTTCTCAGGCTAGTGCCTCAATGATGGTCACCAGGGTGGTGACTCCTTGTGGCCTATGTCCATGCCTTACGCGTACTGTCTGCCGGTGAGTGTGCAGATCGTCTCGCTGGGAATCATTTACAAACACTCTAAAGTTGACCCACAGACGAATGAGAATGTTTTGGGTCGCGCGCACCTCGACGACTTGATTATATGCTACATGTTAGCGGGTAATATCACGATTTGAGATATATGTGAATGCGAGCGTCTACCTCAAGGATTCGCATATACCAGCGTTACTAGAATCTGAACCTGCTAGTTTTTGTCCGCCAAAATTTGCGATAGCGGTCAAAGAACCTTGTCAAGGGTTGAACGGCACGTACTTTTTCAGCTATGAGGGTGTTGGTGCTGATTCTGCGTGCTGATATGCGAAGTATGCCAGATAAGTGACTGACATTCGAATGGAAGCTTCAATACTAGTCGGATCGACACAATAGGATTGGATGTGGTTAGCGTGTGTGAGGGCAGGCATCAGATGTCCTGGCCTAGCGTTCAACGAGGCAAGAACACTCATCTCGTGCTTCGCGCTGCTGATACAGGACCCTCTGCGCTGTGATTTCGAGACTACCTGAAGGGGCTCGTCGTTGAGCGCTTTCGAGCGTGCTCTTCACCTTGAATTGTAAGAGCTTCAGCTGAAGGGCCAAGAACGAGTCTGCTCACTCAACTGGTCAGGTAAGTATTTGTGCTGATGAAGCTTGCCCGATGACGTTCGCATTGACACCTACGACCGAATTTGCTGCGATCTGGCTGGCATCCAAGTTAGTCTTGTTTACTTTACTCCGACCTGTGTGCCTGAGTTGTTTCTACCTGCCTGGGGTGACTGCGGATGCCCAGCAGAAATGAGCTTGGATTCTAATGCGGTCAACATTGGGGTTACCAAGGTGAGTTGTCTTCTGTATCGCGTATGTTAAATGTCATGTTGGCTATATGAAGTATTGAATAATCTTCAGTGGTCTATTTACTGATATACAAGGATCAGTTGCTACCGTCTGGCTTCAAGTTGTTTCTTTGGGGGGGTCCTTTTTCGAGTTCAAGTCGCGTAGGAATACGCATGACTTGAGACCTTACGTGAAGGCATCCGCTCGTCGTCCGACGATTCGTCTCCTTTAGCATGATGCATCGCTATCATGATAATGTCCTTGTCATGTTCTTTTCCCCGCAACTGCTCTAATCCATATTAATCATAATCTTACCATATAGGTCCACTGACAGTATTATTTCCCTAAGACCGGGATTATGTTGAAATTTGACTGAGTGTCCTGGTAGCGAGCTGCAGAGTCCTGATTTGCTCGTGATTCATCCAGAGATCACGGAGGATGATATCCCTACTCCCCTCACCGTGGGGCGTGTGGGCAGGGGAGTCCTCGGAAAATATCCATGACAAAAGATTGAAAATCTGTGGAAGACGGCATCGTCGTTTGTCAAATCTTACGCGGTAAGTGATCTTGTGCCGTGTTCACGCGATTTACATCCCCATGACCGTCAGTGATCATCCGCAACATCAAGATTAGCAAAGTTCTGGCCTCCGCTGGTGACGCTATCGGTGTGCAAGCGTCGAGCAACGTTTGGCTTGATCGTCTTGATTTGTCCAGCGACCGCGACCATGACAAGGTGCTTATCTTCCGCACGTCTTCAAGTTCTTTGGAATACTGACCGAGGATTTTGACTTCCACAGGATTAGTAAGTTTACTCTTGATAGTTGGGGATCAGCTTGAGTAACGCGGCTTCTCCTACCTCAAGCTATGATGGTCTGTTGGATATCACCCACGGTTGTACTGGCATCACCGCCACCAACAACTACCTTCACGACCACTGGAAGGCTTCCCTCATCGGCCACTCCGATTCTAACGGTGCGGAGGACACTGCGATTACAGTCACGTACGCCTCGGACCCCCCACTTCTACGTGACATGATGCTGCATGTTGACTTATCTCAGCTACGCCTACAACTACTTCGAGAACCTCAACTCCCGTACGCCTTCTTTCCGGTTTGGCCATGGGCACATCTTCAACAACTACTACGCCTCGAACAGCGATGGCATCAACACCCGTGACGGTGAGCATCTGGACTTCTCCAGCGAGATGCGATGTTGTGACGTGATTCTCGACCCAGGCGCTCAACTCCTCGTTGAGAACAATGTCTGGACCGGTGACAACAAGAAGCCACTCTATTCTACTGACGAAGGTATGAACGGCCGTTCATTTCTTGTCGTGGGACAATTTATCCACAGATGTTCCCTTCCCAGGTTATGCCATCGCTCGGGACAATGATTTCGGTGGCCTGTCGAACACTGCGCCCACTGGCGACTTCACCAGTGCTCCTTACTCCTATAGCATGATCAGCGCGACAAGTGTTGAAAGCACGGTCACTGGGTCTGCTGGCGCTACGCTATCTTTCTGAGCTATTGATTTTTTGAACTCCCTACGTTTTCTGCGGAGTTGAATGTTTTGGGGTCGTAGGGTACTTGTTTTGTGCAATGAATTGCGGTTTTCGGATCTCTCCTCGGTCATCATGTCAGCTTTGCGGTTTTTCAGATATGATAGTCTTCGAGGGTTCTCTGAGCGGTTCTCTGATACTGTTGACATTGATGTGAGATGTAGGTAGATGTCCTTGGATTGACAATGAAGCCGACGGTCAACTTTGAGGCGAGAGCCGCGTTTCTGGTTTATCTTATCTCAAGGAACGGCAGATCCTCCTGATCGCAATCTTGACTATCACGTGAGGCCAATGAAATCTTTTGTTGTTCCGTTATTCGCTCAATTTGCATTTTCTGCGGAATTGCTTCGAGATGACTCGAACATCCCCTCCTCTCTCCTCCCACCATCGTTGTCTTGAACAGCAATTTCCACACCTTTCAATTTTCTTGGCTTCAACCGACTCTTTGACAGATGACGACTCAGCCGTTATTCTCTAACGGCCTCCCTCTTCCATCCCCAGATGTTGAGGTGCTACAGAATGGCCAGCCTACCCTTTCTGAGATCGACGTGAGCATTTATTTTTGACGGTTTCCTTTGCGTAGAATTAATGTGAAAATTGTTGTCGTGTCGTGAAAGCCATCAAAGCTCAAGATATCTCTGACAAATACTCCCAAAACGCTGCCTCATACTGACAAATTGGTGTTTGGGCAGGTGAGTGCCAGCGATAAATACTTCCGACCGTCACTAACGAGTTTTTGCAGCAAATGACGGACCATATGCTTGTCCTGTCCTTCGATCCTGTGACGAGGATGGTCGCGCCGGAGATTAAGCCGTACGGCCCATTGAGTTTGGATCCAGCTAGCTCATGCTTCCAGTACTGTCCAAAACGTTTTCGAGGGTATGAAGGTCCGTGATCAACTCAAGGAGCATCGCATTGTTTTAATCATTGACTGAGTGTCATTTTTTCTTGACATCAGGCATACATTGGTCCGGATGGCAAGCCACGTTTGTTCAGACCCGATCTCAACATGGCCCGCATGCAGAAGTCGAGCGCGCGAGTCGCATTGCCCGTAATTGCCCGTCTTTGCTCTCATATAGACACTACTCATACCGCCTTTAATCGCAGCCTTTTGACACAAATCTTTTACTGACGCTCATCAAGGAGCTCATCAAGGTTGACGTCCGATGGATTCCCAAAGCCAAAGGATGCAGTCTTTACATCCGACCCACCATCATCGGAACACGGCCAGCTCTTGGTGTATCCGCGTCAACACACGCCATGATCTACGTGATCATGTCCCCAACTGGTCCCTACTTCAAAGTCCCGGCGGGCATCTCTCTCCTTGCCGTCGGTGACCATGTCCGGTCTTGGCCGGGAGGCACTGGCGGGTTCAAGCTTGGTTTGAATTATGCGCCCGGATTCCACCCCCAGCGGTTGGCACTGCAGCAGGGTTACCAGCAGGTCCTGTGGTTGCTCGGCGAGAACATCACCGAAGCTGGTGCCATGAACATTTTCGTCGTGCTGAAGCGGGACGACGGTGGTAAGCTTCTGTCACTTTTTATCTCGGGAGTTCTGCGTAGACTGATTTCACAATTTTCGTTTCAGACCTCGACATCCTCACACCACCACTGGACGGCACCATTCTTCCGGGTGTCACACGCGCCTCTGTTCTCTCTCTCCTCGCGGCCCATCCTTCCGAAACGTCGCTCCCAGACCTGTCGAACAATATGCGGCTGCACACAGAGGAGCGCCCCATCACGATGTCGGAGATCTTTGCGTGGTCCGAATCAGGCCGCCTGGCGGAGGTCTTCTGCGTCGGGACCGCCGTCGTCGTCACTGCTGTCTCGCGGATGGGCTGGGAAGGAAAGGACGTGAAGTTGCCCGAATACAAGGGCGCTCTTGGTCCCGTGGCGAAGGCTCTCTGGGAAAGACTGGTAGATATCCAGGAGGGACGCATTGAATGGAAGGGCTGGAGCGTGCCTTGCTAAGAGTTAGTATGCGGATAGAAGTATCGCAAAAAGTACTCGTCAATGTGGTAGATTTGTAGAATAAATGACATAATATCTCTAACAATCCACANTACGGCACTCTGTGGCTCTCTGTGGTTGTGAGCTAAGGTGAGCCAATGAGGAGCAACTTCGGCGGAAACGATGTGGACGTTTATTGGTGCAAGATTCTGGATCGGGTCGGCGCTCGGATGGCGCGCGCCGGTTAGTCGGATCCTGGTCCGTGCGCATTTTCCAGACTACAAGTAGCAGGCGCATCATTTCCTAGTTCCCNATCTCTTGTGCTCGGGCACGTACTGTCGCCAGTGAGGTCTTTACCGAGGCACAGTCTTTTGCTGATTGCAAATTACACATCCGAACACGTCTGTTAGCTTCGGCTTCCAGCAATTTTTGGAAAACCTTCAGTTCCCTTCTTGATCATTTNATCCCAGTGAAGATGAACTTCATCTGAGGGATTGGTGATNAGTTCTTCATAGGTAGCATTGTTGATTTGGAATATATGNTATTTGAACAATATATCTTGTGTGNATAGNNTTCTGTTTTCTCTGAAGTAGTGTTTTGATGGNTGTATGGCATGAAAATTGCTGCTATCNTCNGACAGTATCNTTCTGGTTGCGGTAAGTCNTCTNCTAAGATGCTCGCATCTTCATCTTGGCNGTGCTTNNTGTTTTCCGATTTCGTCCANGTTCTCTAACGAAGCTGGAATGTNAGCAGATTTCACGNCCTCGCACTTTCCTTGCTGCTGTTGGTGCCANGANATGAATGAATAGAAAGGAATGTGATTGTCATTAGTGAGAAATCNGAACAATACATGTTGCNCAAGAAGGCACGACAGAAAACCAAAGTGTGGCATAAGGTANCGACCGACTGTTCCAAAGGAAAGAAAAACAAAACCTGCATNTGACAAGAATGAAGAACGAAGGGGAAAAAGGCAGCCTACTTAGAACCTCCGCGCGCCGCCGACCAAGCCCTCAATCGAGTGATGCTCGAGATCGTTCCTCGCCTTCAAAATCGACGCGTGCATCTCCTTCATCGCGTTCCCGAGCTTGACGCCGAACCGNCTGAGGATATCCTTCTGCCACGCGTCGTACTTGGCGTTCACCCGCGCCTGCACCTGCTCGTAGTCGATGACGCACACGCCGAACGACTTCTGCGTCTCGGACGTGTCGAACGTGGACCGCGCCTTCTTGATCTCCGTCAAGAGCTGCTGCCAGTGCGCCAGCGAGTCGCCCAATCGGTTGAAGACGTATTCCGCCTCGAGATCCCAAAGGGACTGGAACTGGAACCACTTGCCGACGTAATCCTTCANTTGCTGTACCTTGTTCTCGACGAGCGCGAATGGCCGTTGGAGAGTGTTGTCAGGAAAGTGGGTCAACTGTCAAACCAAGAAGTGAGCGTTGTATTCGACATGACTCATGACACGGGAATACGTACTAAGGAAGTATATGTTGTCTCGAAAGCGGCGGCGCCTTGCATCTGAAGACCGATCTCGTAACGAGAGCTTTGTATCCGTCTCAANCGGCATATNACNCCTATGTATAGAGTGAATCGGGATCAGCTGGATTGAGCCTTCGAAGAACGTACCAAGCCAATCATGCAGCTGATTGATCCATGTCTGGCGTGCATACTCTATTGGCGGGTCAAGGAAGATGACCTGGTTTTGTATCCGGATCTCATGGACAATGGGCTTCAAGGTCATGCTACCTTCGAGGAACTAGAAGGGCTTAAGCANGACCTTAACNACATNATCCTATCAACACACCTTCTCATTGTATCTTTTGTCTCCGCGCCGCTTGTTNGCAACTAAAACCGCATCTCGACGTGTNTCGCCATCATCCATCCGGTCAAACTCTTGGCACCAGACTTGGATGATGTGGGTCAGCCGTTGGAGAAGAATCGCCTCAATCTTTTGGTCTAGCTCTGCTACCCACTGATCGAGGTTTGCATAGCCCTCCAAATTCAGTCTGTCAATCTGATCGCCAATGAACGAAACAAAAATGAACAAGGTGCCAAAAGCAGACGCGTGTATAGGCTCACAGCGGCTTGTATACGGCTGAGAAGTTCGGCAAATGCTTCCGACGTATACGAACACGTAGCCAAATCTTCCACAGCGCGAAGGATGTCCTTGTAGAGATCGATGACGTTATTTGTCTTGTCCTGAAAGGAAGTCAGTACGAAACGCCTTGAGTCTGAGGTTGAAGACGCACCTGCAGAACGGACACGACGCTGGCAAACTCTCGGACGAATTGTATGTGCCGATTATCGCGGCCGTCGCCACTGGAGACATAACGAGCGGCATCGTATTGGCTCACGAAATGATCCCATTTGATGTTCATGCCTAAACGTGCCCGTCAGACCTCCCTTACTGTGCATGTCGGAAACCGCACTTGCCTCGCGTGATCATCCTCTGCGCTTCGTTCCGGTATTCGGCGACAAGCCATTCGATTCCCTTGTTATTCTCCACGAGATCCAAGGTCTGCCCGTACGTGCGCACGGTCTCCATCAGACTGACCGCATGTGGGTACACCCGCTTCGCGTCCTTAGCCATGTTGGTGATAGCATGTGGGACTTGGAAATTGAGCCAGAGTAGATTCCGAACCTCCTTGAACAGAGTGATGATTTGTGGATCGAAGTTGACCGCGAGCTGGAACCCGCCCCCGCGCAACCGCACGATCTCGAATAGTCGACCATTGACACCCATATCTCGTCGATTGATATCGTGCAGCCATGCTTCGTAGACCGGCCGAGTATCGAGCTTTTTACGGAAAGCGGAGCTCTCGGATTGCAGCTTTTGACCTTCGGCGTACAGCTCCCATCCTTTACCCAGGACATCCTCCACACGCTTCATGTAAGTCAGAAGTTGTCGCTCGATCTGCCGTGCCCAGATGATGGCTCCGGCTATTGGAGGTAGATCGCGCATCTGAGACATGTGATAGGCTTCGGAGTAGCGATATTGCGTTTTGAACTAAAACTATCGTCAGGCCAAACGCGAGCGAAGTAGAGCGAAAGGATGCTACCTTGTCATGCAAACGCTTGATATCCTCCTTCACCGAGTCGATCAGCTGCGTCTGGTACTCTTGGATAGCACCACGGATCTATACACGGTCGCATGAGGGAAGGTTCAGAAAGGCATGAACCAGAGCCGCTACCTTTGGTCGCACGAACAACGCGTTGAACTTGGAAAACACTCGGAACATCTCGTTGGCATTCCGAGCCGTCCCAAGTCGGTCCCGCAGTCGTGAGATGATCTGATTTTCAACGCGAGCAACACGCTCGTTATACGCGTTTTCCGCAGTTACCCAGATCTCCGTGCCCTCTGTCATTCCGGTCAGTCATGCTCTAGTGCAAAAGTGATGATACGCTCACCAGTAGACACGTCAAGGACGTCGATGCGCTTCATGACCTCATATGCCTCTTTCACCTCTTCCTCCATATCCATCCCACCAACCTCCATTCCCACTGCTCCAAGGCCCTTCGTGGGCCCCGTCATCACGGCGAGCTGCTCGTGTTGCTTACGCCAGTCACGCAAGTATCGCGTACGCTCCTGCAGCTTTGCATGGGCAGGAACGACCTTGATGGGGATGAACCTCTCCGATCGCTTTCGCGTCACCTCGCGAGCGACGTTCGTGAACTCCTTGATTAAGTCGTCCCACGTGCGAAAGATATTCATCGTCTGACCGAGCAAACGTTCAAACGTTTCGTAAGGTGTATAAAGGAGGCGGTGTGATGTGAGGATGCGGAGGAGCTGGTCGTTGAAGTCACGCGAGATGGCTTCCACGAGGGGGAGGGCGCGTCGGATGGGGTAGGGGGAAAGTTTAAGTTTACGATTGATGTGGCCAAAAATGAGAACGAGAGCTTCTTGAATCTTGTCAAGGTCTGGCGCCGAAAGCAGCTCGTTGAGCGGGAAATCCTTCATGAGCTGGTTATATTTGTGAACTAGTTGAAACGTTCAGCAAGTGTACAGAAATTAATCAGAAGGACGCACCATTATCTGTAGCGTCTTTCAGACCAGTATCTGCAATGAAGCTGACAGTGGCATGGAATCGTTTCGCGTTCCGAAGGCAGTCCATGACCATTGTTACCTCCTCACTCCTCAATTGAGTCTCAATGCCTTCTAATGCTCTTTCGAGGCTCAACCAAAAGTTTATCTCCTGTGAAGCTGTCCCAGATGCTACATCGCGATTCAGCTTCGTGACTGCTTGGATGGACTTGATCCAGGTGTTGACATGCGCGTGGAGGGTATTGAGAAAGCTACTGTCGCTGAGCAGTTTCGGCGGGATATGTGATATATTTGGACGAGTACCTGAGGCTTGGGCCTGTGAGATCAGAGTCAATTTTCAATAAGAGACGGGCTGTCATCAGCAATGCTTGCCTGCTCGACTGCTTTCTGAATGACAGGATGAATGATGAGATGAGTTTCTGGAATTTCAACGTTCTGCTGCAGATGTAAAAGAGAGAGCTCCAATTCGGCGAATTTCTTTTTGGTCATTGGGATACCTGCAGAATGGGTAGAGTTTCAATACATCAATATGAAGAAGTCACCAGTGCATCCATTGTATCTACGCGGAGGTCCTACATGAAATGCATAGGATCTGGGTTTTTGACAGACGATGAGGCTAAGTCAAGTGACTAGATTGGATGCTCCAGACATCCGGTTGAAGAGGCGTAGACCCTACCGTTCACCGGGAAATTAATTCACTCACCCATTTTGCTGTCCCCATCCTTACCACCGCCGCGTGCTCCGACAAACGCATCAAACCAGGGCTTCACGCCGTTGCTGACGACAGCGTGAAGACTCTCGTATGGTGTCTCTTCACCACCAAACAAGTTGAGGATATGAAGTTGTGTAGCAAGGGGGGAAAGAGGATCGAGCGTTGCGCCTCGCTTAATGAGGGCGAGCGTCGTGGTGTTGGAAGGGGTATATGTTAGATGCGATGTGATATGATATGTATACGTCGGAGGTGCATCGTCTAGCGCGGCTGAGGGTCAAATCGTCGCGTCCGAGGGCGGTCGCACACTCACCTTCGACCTCGTCTCTTTTCTTTACAACATAGATTACACCGCCGCCTTCCGCGGCGAATCGGGCGATCCGCTCGTCAAATTCATCATCAAAAATGGATTCTAAATCAGCTGGGGATGCTCCGAGGACAGGTGGAAGGAGAGAGAGGAGATACGAGCGGAAGACGGAAGAGTCGAAGGAGGTTGCGGGCTCGTCATGAGGGATCACACCATTGCCGTTAGTGGTCGTTACTGGGGTATATGGGGGCTCCATGTCGAGTACAAAACGTCCCCTGTCTTCAACTGCAGGAGACGCAGGAAAGCTCTATTGCGATCCGGGATTGTTCTTGGAAGAATTACCAAATGCTCAGGCAAGGTGTCGCGGCAGTGGTGGCTGATGGAAGTCTGCGAATGGGAGAAACGATGAGATACACACAACACGATCAAGCTGATAGATATACCTTGGAAACGCGTAAAAAGAGTGAATTTTCCGCGCACAGAAGCTGGTGTTGTCGGCGTCGTCGTCGCGGATGGCAGCCAGTGCTCAGGCGGGCCAACGCGCATCGTGGGTAAATCTTTCAGACTCCGCTGGCTTTGTAGGCTCAAGCAGTCAAGCTCAAGACTGTGATCAATGATTGATCATCCACCTGGCGTTCTGCCAGCGCTGAAAAATGTGAGCCGGAATGTAAGATGCAGAAGGGGAAAAAAATAGGACATTTTGAAAGACTAAATAAGAAAACAAGTCTACACTGCAAAAAAAAATGATTCGACCCAGGCTCGAACTGAGGACCTTCTGTGTGTTAGACAGATGCGATAACCAACTACGCCATCGAACCATACTTCAAGTAAAGGATATATTATTATTATAGCAAACATAGAATATGCACTCCCGAATGTAGGACATCCATCAACATGACACAGGTATATCCAAGGTATATCAGAGAGGAAAGTTATACTTTCGTCTAGCCCGTCTTTCCACAAATGACGGCCAGAGACAGCCCAAAATATGCCCCAACCAGTAAAATTGCGGCATGAAGACAATGCCCTCGCGGTTGTCAATGGCACGAACAGCCCGAGCGGCAACCGCGGTCCTCTTAAGCCCGTGCTTATTGGGGTCTGCCTCACGCGTCGGACCCGAGTCGACGGCAGAAGCGCGAAAATCGCCTTCGACTGTTGAGGGAAGTAGATAGGAAAAAGCAATGTTTGGATGTTCGATGGAGAGGGAACGGTAGAGCATGAGAGATGCGGCTTTTGTCGATGCATAAAGTGTGCGCGTCGGCGCGGGGAATACCGCAGCGAGAGAGGATATGAGATGGATAGAAGGCGATGGAGACTTTGACATGAAGGGGATCTGTTGGATGATAGGACAAGCCAGAAATATGAGATACAAGAAGGGAAGGGCGTCGGGGAAAACGTATACCAATGTGACAGCAGAGACAAGGGGTCCCAGGTAATTTCCCTTAGTCGCGGCCAAAGCAATGTCGGCAGTTCTCCGTACACCCTCCACGGTTGGCAAACCAGCATCGGAAGTCTGACCATCAACGCCGGCTACATGCAGCAACGGCTGAAGGGCTGATACACCCGCAGAAACAACAAGGGTATCCAAAACACCCCATTCTGCGCACGCCATGAATATGATGAATGGCAAGAGTCGCATCTCTTACCTTGTTCCAAAACTGTCCGTACACGAATCATATCATCTGCATCCGAAAAATCGGCCTTGATGCTCACTACTCGGTTTGAAGACGCAGGTTCGGCATCTTTCAATAATCCCTCGCACTCCACGCGTACTGTTTCTAACTCCTCTCCTCTCCTTCCAACTATACACAGCTTGGCGCCCCGTTCTGCATATATGTGGGCTATAGCGCGCCCGATTCCACTAGATGCGCCTATAACCAGAACTCGCTCTGAATAGTTCGGGATAGCATCTGAACGCCGTTTGCGAGAGAGAGGCCGAAGAGCAAGCCAAAACGAAAGTGACAGGCCTAGAAGGAGTAGGGAGCTCGGCATGAAAGGGATGGCCATGATACACCTTGAGTCCTGACGAATTCAGAACGTTTCGTGCGGACGTGACTTGAGCTTGTGAGCGGGTTTCTCGGGCCGACCTAGCCGTTCAGTTCTCGCTTACCTCAGCAGAATTTGGATGGGTATTTTGAGCGCACGCCTTTGATAGGCGACTGACTTGTTGCGCACTGACATCCTCCTTCGTACTCTATATCCTCCTCTTTCTTCCCCTCCCATAATTTATACAGGACTTCTGCTGTGCTAAAGTTATTTGGAATTCACTATCTAATCGAGTGCCTAATCGAGTCACTCCTGCATTGCGCCATTTTCACTCTCGATTTTTCCCCGGTCACTCACGCAATATACTCCCAACACCGTCTCCTTTCACCTCATGTCAAAATTCACACATCTGATAGATCAAAAAAATACACATCGTCCCTTCATTCCAGCTTGAGTGCGGGAGGGTGCTGCGCGATGTGCCTGTCGCGTACAAGACGTGGGGTCGTTTGAACGAGAGCAGAGACA
>SGPL01000218.1:0-51233 GCA_004802705.1 Bondarzewia mesenterica
GTTGCATCCTTGCTTGTTCAGAATTCCATCATTATTGCTTCTTGTGAATGTAAGATAGTCAACCAAAAACTCGAGAACCAAGGTAAAAAAGGTGCGGCAAGTAGGACAAATTTGAGCGACAGTATGTGTGAGTGGGGGGGGAGAGTGTATCAAATGTGCGATACAAAAAAAAACAATGATAAGTCAAGATAATGTAAGTTCAAAAGGGTCCAGCCAATCAACAAAATACCTGCATGCTACTTATCAATGATGTCATCGATAATGATGATAATGCGAGCAAGAATGGGTTGATTGCCCTGATGAAGACTGATGTTCAGTCTTATCAGGTTGATCAGCTGGCTTAGACTTACTGCTACCCAAACTTCCCATTATCCTCCTCTATGATTTTGCACTGATATATCTGCTGGACTTTTGCATGGATCACACTTGGCTAAATATTAAAGTAGGCAGCAAAGAGAAGAGGGGGTACAAATTAATAGAAGAGATGCACGAGCCAATTAGTTCTAGGAAGATAGTGGGCAGGGATCCAGAGGAAGCTAGGGCCTTGCGTGATGTTAATAAAAAAAGGTACTATAATGACCATCACAAAAGAGGAGTCAGATGACTGTAATAGGGATTGATAAAGATGATTCACATTGGACAAGAAAAGAAGAGTTGGGAGGAATTGAGAAAGGTGCATTGTTAATAAACTATGAAGGAATTAATCGAGGGATGGGTTGAACCGCTATAGCAGAAGAGGATGAAGAAAGAAGATGAATGGCTTGAATAGATTTGGTCGACCAGCAAGAAGGTGGCTTTATTGCAGAAGGAGCGGGAGTGTGTGGGAGTACATGGTGGATGAGCACAGAGAACAAAGGAGCGGGAGGAGGCAAGTAGATGGGTGTAGGCACAGGTAGAGTAGAAAAGATGAACATGTGAGGAAATGAGGGGATGATGCCCAGAGTGAGTCCCATCTTTATGTGTATTCCTTCTGGCGCCAACTTGCTCACCCTTTCAGTGATTAACTTTACTGCTTCCTTCCAGTTGCCATTCTCATCAGCTTCTTCAGCAAATTCTGGCTTCTCTTGTTGCCTGATTGCATGTAATTTGCTTGATCGCCATCCTTATCGTTCATTCAGAAATTGCCTTCAGAACCTTTTGTGTAGTCATGGTGCCTGCATTTTGAACATGATCTGTTCTATACAGACTTTGCATAATTTGGCCACCATGATAACTTTTAGGTTCTAAACAATTTATGAGTGTGACAGCATGCTTCACAATATTTGCACAAAGTACACGCAGTAAACAACAACATCATTATGTAGTGACTTTATATAACTGACTGCACTTGCATCAATCATCTTTCTACATCTCCTTAACAACAGACTTTATACACCCACACTTATTATATCTTTTATGCTCAATAAAACAATGACTTCTCATTTATTGCAGCAGTCCTCTTAGTGACTGTGAGTTGTGCTCAATCTCATTTTCTTGCTGACTATAACTTCTCATAGACTCTATGGTCACATATTAAACCTTATGACCTAGATACAGTTATTTCATGATGCAGAGCTCTCTTATCCTACATGATGAGCATGTCAAATACAATGCACTACATAGTGAGTGTCATTCTGAAGCCATTTGTGGTACAGTTTTGACTTTATTATTAGAGCAGTGGCACCAGTTGCTTTCACGAATTTTCATCAGAACCCTGCAGCTTGAATGGATTGCAATAGTGGTGAGTTTCCTCAAGAATTGTCATTAACACCAATAATAGCTAACAAGCTATATACACAACTTTTGTCAGTTTTCATCGTCATCTTTGTACTTCATGCTATAGATCTTTATATTTATTTTATGTCATTTTATCTTTATTCATAATACTAAAAAGAATATGAACATGGGCAAATGTCATATTAAATTGTCAAAAGGCACTTTATTATGTAATTATTATCGCTGAAAGTATATGACTCATTTGAAACCACAAATTTATCAAAAGACTTTACAAAATCATAGTCAAAAGACTTGCCAAAAGACATTATATAAAATTCTGATAATAATCTGCATGACAAGGATATGCATGACTCCATGTGTAGTTGCACATTTTCAACAATTTAACCAAATTGATCTTTATTTAGTTTTTATGCATATAGAATTTATTGTACCATTACAAAGAAAAGCCAGGCTTACAGCATTACATATTCATCAGTCAGTATATTACAAACATAATTATATCACTTTGTATAATTATTAATTCAATCTATCATAATTATATCACTTTGTATAATTATTAATTCAATCTATAAATCAATACAAAAGAAATACATAAAGTCATCGAAAAGCTTAAACATGCTAAATAACTTGATTTTAAAACTACTATGTCAAATTAGAGGTGCTTTTTCTGATAAAAAGGGATGAACATACAGTGGACATATGAAGAACTAAAGCCATATATCTTTCACATTAATAATTCCTCTTTATTAAAAGATAGTGATAAATTTAAATTTATTAAACATTGTTCAATAACAAAGGCAATAATTTTCAATTCAAAGTCAGATTTTTTAATTGCCGATATTTTATTATTAAATATAATTGAACAATTGATAAAAGAGCAATTATTAACTCTAGGTATTAATCATAATATTAGTATAAATATAAAACAATCTGTATCAGATTTAAAATATTGTTTAACATATGCTACTTATAAACAACATCTTACAATATTTATTAGAACTAACTCTCATCAAATAGGTACAAAGTGGGTGCAAAAGTTTAAATAAAAAAAATCTTGCTGTAGCTAAAATTCAAAATTATATTGCTTATAAAAATCATAAAGCATCTTTAGAAATAGCAAAGTCAAATATACAAAATATACCATTAATTAACATCAAATTTCCACCTAATCCTCTTAGTAAAGATTTGACAACTACAATAATTAATGATTTTTGTAGTGATATTAATCTTCAATCAGTAGAAGAATCCTCATGTGCTGTGTGTGCTTTTTTAAAACCTATTAAAGATTTACATTTTTTATCAGAAGCTAATTTAGATTTGTCAATATTACATAAGCCTAATAAAAAAAATTACACGATGTAAGTGTTTTTACAAATAATGATCCTATAAAAGAAATTGAATGACCTATTTTACTTTTAAATTGCAATACTATTTGTAAAACTTGCATACATCACTTAAAAGCTGGTAAACTTCCACAAGATTCTTTAACAAATGGCAATTGGATTGAGAAGTACCTTTACAATTGTAAAGTCTAACTTAAGCAATAAAAATGCTTATTTCATGAGTATGTTATAATCAATATATTATTAAAGTGTCATTTAGTATGCATAAGTTAAAGTCTAATGCTATTTTCTTCTCAACTCCTATACCAAAAGTTTATGCAAAGTTACCACCTAGTCGTGATGAATTGAATAAAGTTTTAGCATATGTATACACTGGTTCAACAACATCTACAAAAATTAATCATAGATGAACACCACTTTTAGTATGCCATAATAAAGTAGCTCTTGCATTAGAATGGTTGAAACTTAATCATGAGGATTATTATGATTTAGAAATATCTCAAGAAAATTTAAATTCATATAAAGATAATGAACCTGCTATTGTTTATTTATATTATTCAAATCAAGGTATTAATCAAGAACCTAGCTCAATAGCTGTTTATGAAGCAGATTTAGAAGATGATATAACTGAAGGAGAATGTCTATTTATTGTACATGCTTTGAGTGGCAATAAAGTAACTACTTTATCTACTAAAGTACTTAAAACTCTTGCTTTATAACATTTCACTTCTGGTAGAAAGATATTAGGTATTGGACATGCATAAAATCCTGAATCAATTTATCATAACCCTTATTTATGTCCATAAATATTTCTTTAGCTATTTCCTTATCGATTAGGAGGTATATCAAATGCTACATTAGTTGATAAAATTTCTGAACTTTCTCGTAAAGAACAATTGCTGATGTATCATGATAAAAGATTTCAACTTGAATCTCTTTTTCCTTTAATAGCATTTAATTATAAATAAATTAAAGATAGTGCCACTGGTGGATATCTTCTTACAAAGAAAAAGGTTTTTTTAAATATTGCAAGATGATTAATGGCATTAAATTAACAAATTTTATCAAATTTAATTAAAAGGTTGAAAGCAGGTGAAAATGTAAAACCATCTTCAAATGAAGAAAAAGCTTGTTTTCAAATCATTAATGATATTGATCATATTGCTGAACATGTTGATAGATCAAAAACACAAAAAAGATATATGTGTAATGAAATATGGGCTTTAACAGCATATCTTGAAGCTCCTTCTTAGTGTATTACATTTGCTCCTACAGATAATAAATATCTAATTTCATTATATTATGCTGATACTGGTGAAATTTTTAAGCTTGATATAAAAATATCAGATAATGATCACTATAAACCCATTGCGAATAATCCTGTTGCTAGTGCTCGCTATTTTAAACTTATTATTGATGTATTTATAAAACATATTTTAGGCATTGGTACAAGTCACTCTAGTATATATAGTAAAATATCAGGATATTATGGCACAGTTAAACAATAAGAACAATTAACTTTACATATGCATATGCTACTATGGATACAAAATTTATTTTTACTACATACAAGAAATTCGAGATTGATTATTGGACTTGAATTCAGATTTTCAAGAGAAAATGGTACAATATTTAGAAAGTGTTCATCAAGGTGAATTTATGACAGGCACTATGGAAACTATTAAAGAAAAAAATTACTCAAAAATAAGAAAAAATCCAAATAGATTGAAAGCAGTAGAATGTTTGCTAAAGTCTATACCATTAGAATGTAATGATCAAACTTGTCATAGTTGTGAAAATTGTCAAAGAAATCATATTTGGTGGTCAGAATTTAAAGAAGATGTAGATGAATTATTATTTCAATCTAATATTTATGATTGTCATAAAAATGTAAATTGTATAGCAGGTAATTGTAAAGCAAGATTCCCTTGTGAGGTTCATTCATGTACAACTATTGATCCTGAAACAGAATACATTAGTATGAAAAAAGGTGAGGCTTGGTTAAATACTTTCACAACACTATTGACATATTTATTATATTGTAATACTAATATTACAAGCTTGTTATCTGGTACTGCAATTAAAGCTGTAATTGCATATATGACAGACTGCATTACTAAAATATCGCTTAAAACACATGTCATTCTTGAAACTATTAAGATAGTATTTGAAAGAAATATAAAATTAATTACTAGAACTTTAGATCAAGAATGCAAAGCTCAAAAAATATTTGTACAACTAGTGAATGCATTAACTAGCAAATCAGAAATGGGAGGACCTATGGCATCTCTTTATCTACTAAAACATCTTGATCATTATACAAATTTTGAATTTCAGCCATTTGATTGAAAAAACTTTGTAAATAAAGTTGAAAATGATTATAAAGCTAAAAATGAGCAAAATGAAGATTATGATGAAATAATAGTAATTGGGCATAATGACAACAAATACATTGATATTTTCACTATTTTAGATTATATATATCATCCTCAATCACTTTTAAATATGACTCTTTATGATTAGATATATTTAGCTAAAAAATTTAAAATTAGCAAGAAAAACAGTAACAATAAAAACAATCATGACAAGTCATCAGATGAGAATATAAATAATAATAAATCAGGCGATAAAGAAAAGAAAAAGAATAATGAACATACATTCATTGAGCCACACTCACAAAAAGAAACACATAAAATATGATTATGTATTGAAAGTGTAGGTTTTGTACCAAACTTTATCGAAGCTACATTACCTAGACGAGATCAAGGGAGTAGAGAAGAATATTGCAAAATAATGTTAACACTATTTAAACTATGGCAATCAGGTACTGAACTAAAAAATAATAATAAAACTTGAAATGATGCATTTAAAGCATATCATTTCTCAAATCGTCAAGAAGAAATTATGAAGTTCATGCATTTGAAATATGAATATAATGATGCATGAGATGACTTTTCTTCACAAAAATTTAAAAACTGTCAAGCAGAATTTGCATCATTTAGAAATACTGAAAGTATAGATGACTTAAATCAAGAACAAGATATGGAGGAAATACTTAATGAAAATGAAACAAATAAAGCTCTTTAATGATTAAATGAAGAATGGAATAATTTGAGTATAAAAATAGTATGTCGTTTACAACAAATAAATATAATTGATCATGTTTTAAGATTATGTGGATAGTTAGACAAGCCTACAAATTCACATAATGTAGTAATACAAGAATATACTTTTAATGATTATGATATACACTCGAGAAGTGCAGCCTTTAGCGGCAGAGCACCTTGCTCAGATGGCATTCTCATGTTGATGTATGTTGCTATAATGTTAAAGTTATGTCTTAAATTTGGCGTAGTGATAGGCATGATAAAAGATCATTAATTTTATTATCGTAGAGAGTGATAAGTAATACAGGTCTGAGACGATGGAGGAAGACTTTGCTAGTTGCGTGTTATATAAGTACAAAAGTAATCAAATCATAGTATCTGAGACAACAGAGAAAATTTTGCTGATTGGGAAGAAATCTGATTAATAAAGCTTCTGGCTTACATCTTGGTCAAATTGGATCATACTCATGCAAAACCACTACATGGCTTACCTGAGGGTGTAATCTCTGTCATTCCTACAGAGAAGACTTTTTAAGTTTCATTGCCCATTCGAAAGCAAGGACACAATTCTCACAATCAGCGAATGAGTGTGGAGCGCTGACAGCTTCCACTCATGGCAGCGTACACCTTCACTGATTATCGATCGCAAGGTCAAACTATTAGCAATGTCATCATTGATATTGCATCTCTATCCACTGGATCAGAACTCACCTTGTTTAACATCTACGTTGCTCTTTCATAGAGCTTAGGACAGGACTCGATACAACTACTGTGCGAGTTCAATGAGTAATTACTGATGCGACCAATCAATGAAGCCTTGGAGATGTCAGATAGATAGTTGAGTGAAAGAGATCGATTAATGAAGAGATAGTGGGAATTAGTCAGTGGCAGTAGTCATTCCTAGATATGAGTACCGTGAAGTCAGCATAAACAGAAATCTACTCACATCTGTGTACATAATTTGTGTAATTGTACTTTTGTACTTACAGATTTGTTTTACAATTCTTGATCCATGTGGCTGTTAAATTGTCTTGTAGCCATTCAATAGTCTAATATGAAAGATTGAAGCGTCATTGCCTGCCAACTGTCAGCAAGACAGATTGATGGACCTTTTAAACGATTTTGGTTTCCAAGATAATGATGCATATAAAGAATCTGATTAAGACATACAGCACTACAGCATTGTCATTCATCTCATGTCTCGATGTCTCTCTCTCGTCATGCCTCCATGTTCCTCATCCTTGGTCTCCTAGCCCTTCTCAGTTTTCCAAACTGGACACAGATGTCAAAGGTCCTGTGAAGCATTCAGCTTAGGCTAGAGGCTGCGATACTATGTGTGCCTATGAACACCCATTATGGTTGTTAGTTTCTTCTTTCTTTTAGTCTATGTATGCACATACAGACACTGTATCATGGTCATTACAATATCTGCAGTGATCCCATCATCTGTCGACTTTGCAATTTCTATCAGAATCCTTGAGTCAAGGTACAACTGAGAAGACCTCTTCATGCTGACTTCAGCATGCATGGTCATGTGACCATGAGATGCAGATGAACACGAGCTAGATTTCAGCGGTATTTTCAGCCTGGTAGGTGGTGTGTAAGCCATCTAGCATGGTGTGTGTTGATCAGAGAAAGAGAGGACGATGGGATAAAAAGGAACACCAAGCTAGAGAATCATATTGGCTGTTCAGTGGAACTGTTTAACATTGAACAGGTAAGTAAATTTAATTATCAGTGATCCTACAAATAATCGTTATAAAATTTCATGCACAGTTTGAACCAAAGCAAATGTATATGTAAGTCCTCCACCATAGAGACACTAGATAAATGGATTCATGCTCACAAAGAGTATGATACCTGATCAGCTAGCTATTATCAGGCATAATACTGGCTGAGAACAACTGACTCCACAAATAGTTTTTGTCCCACTCTCTGTCCCACACACCCATGAATAAATTAGCCACCAGTGTCTCAAACCTAATTGACATTGCCATATCATTGACTATCATATCTATTGTATCAAAGAAACTGCTCCCCGTGCTTGAATCAATCATTGTCAGTGATAAGAGGAGCCACTGCACCACGCTGTGCCCAGAGGGCCCAGCGCCAGATGGTGATAATTGTGATAGAATAATCTGTGATGAGGATGTCGAGGCTGAAGTAAAAGTGGGCAGTACACTAGTAGTGCCAGAAAAAGATCCTCTATGCATAGGGTCTATAGTCACCAGGACCCTTCAGGACCTCAGGCATATCGCCAAATGTAGAAGGCATTGAATGCATATTTAGATGGCCTATATTATGCTGTTTATGTGGGAACATTTCTAGACTTCCTTTTTCACTTGCCCAATGACTTCTCATCATCCATTGATGTTGGCTCTGGCCCTGATGTGGTGCTTGGCCAAGTCATGGCAATGACAATAGACCCAGCCCCCACCTTTATACCCTCAAGCTCTATGAGCTATCCTAGCATCCTTTCGCACTGACCCGCCAACTCCCAAGTCCCACCTATAGCATCTAGCACCTCGCTGCAATTAAGCAGGTGCAACTGAGTTTGCAGACACATGGTCGTGCTTGGCCATTTGCCCATCTGCGAGAGAGCCAGTGAGAGTGTCCATGTTAGCAGACCCCTTTAAGGGTACACGAATTTCTCAGCATTCACCATCTCAAAAATCATCTTGTGTGGGCATTTTGATAGATTTAGTTGTCTATTTGGTGTTGTTTTTACATTATCAGACTCATGTGATTGATGCTGATACACTCATGATGCCCCTAGGGGAGAAACAACACCCTAAAAGACACCACTGGTGATGTGCAAGAGGGTGAGTCAAATAGATGTCTGCTGTGAAGATACAGATGTGTGAGTAAATGGGTATGAAGAATGAATGAGAGCGTGCGATCAATTGCGATATCAGAGTAATGTTCTGGTGAAGGTGTGAAGTCAGTGCGATATTTGGGTCAAAAGTTCGAGATGATATAGAATGGGAGGATGGATAGGATATAGAGATGAAGCATGGTGTTTAGAGGTAGAGGAGCAAAGTCGAAGGTCGCAGCAAAAGCAAAGTCAAAGTCACAAGGTTGTAGGTCGCAGTCGCAGTTCGCGCAGGTGAAATGAGGTCTGAAGTCCGTAGACTGATCTGATATTTCACAGAGACATATCGTAGCTTATATACTGAGTGGGGAGCAGAGAAGGGGGACCAAAAGATATAGCGAACAAGGGTGAAGTCAGAGCAGGCAGAATAGAATGAAAAACAAGAACAGGAAGATTCAGCGACTGGCAGTCCAGCATCGGTTCAAAGGGAAGCGAAAGCATGTGAGATCGAAAGGTAAAAGGTAATCTGGTGAACCCGATAGGTACCCTATGAAGTCTTCTGGAAATAACATGTGATAAAATGATGGAACAGAGGAGCATGTGCTCTGCACGATATTGGATCAGAATGGGATGCAGGTGATGTTGCAGAGGGTCGGCCAATGATACTAAAAGCCATCAAGCTGAATGGATGAGCTTGAGTGCTGCTCGGCATCATTGATCGTGGAAGTCTAACACGTGGAGAAGGTCTGGAGCATCAATAAAGAATGATCTCATGATTGGAGGTCGAAGCAGGCAAGCTGAGAAGAGATCGCAAAAGATCGCAAAAGGTCACAACAGGTCAGACGATATTGCAAGATATCGCAAAAGGATNGGAATGAGGGAGTCTTGGGATCTGAAACAAAGGGATAAAAATAGTAGTCTCCAAGGTTAGGGAGCAGGGGTGCTCATCATCTCCTCCCAACTGAACTACTGACTGTTCTCAGTCAGGCAATTGAAGCACAGTGATCTTGAGTTGCCTAATCAGGTAATGTGAAATCGGCGATCTCTGATATTTGTCTGGGCCAGACTCGCCTCATGGTCGCCTCATGTCATGCTCCTCAAGGCTCAGGGTCTCAGGCGCTCGACTTCTCCATCGCATCTGTTCCTTTCCTTCCACCATCAGCAATCCCATCATGCCTGCCCATCCCATTCTCATCGCGAAACTCAAGGAGGTCCTTAGTGACCACATGAAGTCACTGCCTGGTGCACCCGCAGACCTAGAGGACTATGTTGTGTGGGGCAAGATGTTCATCGGATATCTGGTGTGTCGCAGAATTTGATCATGATCACCTAGTCATGCTGACCATTTTGAAGAATTGTCTGGAGATGCTGGATGGCTTTATGCCGGATGCTGATGTCGATAAGTGGGTCGAGGAGGTCAGTGCTGCACTTGAGCTGATTGCAATTCACGAGTGGCTTGAGTGGGGGACGTGCATTTTGCCTCAGCTTTTGGCATTGGTACAGCGTGAGCACGAGGTTGCGGCCTAACATGAAAAGGCATGGGCACAGGAGAAACAGGCCGTGGCAGCTAAAGCAAAGGAAGAGGCTCAGATTGCCCATTGCAAGGTTTGCAAGGCAGAGAAGTTGGCTCTGCTGATGGCTGATAAGATCTCGCCAGACGACTTTGAGCGCAATTCTGATGATGACCAGATGTCACTAGATGTCATGAGCATGGGGGACTTGGATGGAGACATGGAGATGACCGCGCCGACTTCTGAGACTGGGGGAGATATTAGCATGGTGAGTGATTCTGGGAAGGGAAAAGTTTGCGCTGAAAAGCAGAAGACAGCCGAAGTTGCAGTGAGTGAGCTCACCATCACTGCAAAGTGAGCCAAGCATGCAACTCAATGTGAGCTGAAGGTCATACCCAATGGCGCCGTTCTTGTGAGTGGTGCCCTTCGTGAAAGGCTTCATCCTACTGATTTGGTGTTCATTGTAGGTCAACAACCTGTGCGATCACTGTGTGTCTGATTTCAGCATTATCTATGCTTGTTATTGTGTTCCTGGCACGGAGAAGTGCACGAAGTGCACACAGGATAAGAAGCGATATTCACTGGTGACCGAGGCTAGTCGCAGTGCCATTTCAGTTATTAAGGTTGAGTTGGCCGACACAACAGCTTCTGGCTCATCTGATAAGTAAATGGCCTAGTGTCACATTTTATTGCACTAAACATCTCGCATAGCACCTCCATCCCAAGCCGACTGCGTGATCATCAGGATCGAGCACCATCTCCACCGTGACCTTTGCAAAGAAGCCCTTGGATGAGCTGGAGAGGCTCGCGATGGAAGGCATGACCACATCCAAAGTGACGATGTCTTTGAGCAGACTGCTGTGCGCAGAGGACACGATTACCTGACGACTGGAGAGCAATGCATGTGAGCTGTGTGTCATGCTAGCAGAGCATGAGATGGACAAGAGGGAGTTGGAGAAAGTGAGGCATGAGATTCATGCTGCAAAGAGAGCCTCAGGCAAGAAGGTCGAGGACTAGAAGGGAAGGGGGATCTTGTCGCAAGCATTCATCAGCTCGGCACCTCGTATTTTGTACTTTGTTATAATGTCTGCGATGTTGGAAATGAGACTGCAATGATTTGTGAGCTTGGAGAAGTAGAGATAGGAAATATAGAGATTGAAGTAAAATTGAAAATAAAATGAGAAAATAAGGAAAGGCTCAGTAGATCATCATGGCCATAAAACCCTAGGAGGTTTGTGCAAATTCGATCAGATTGTCAATGCGACTTAGGGAACCAGGAATGTGAAGAGGTCGATGAAATATTAGTGATGCAAAAAGAACTGCAAAGAGGTTGCGAAGTCTTGCGAAGAATTATCGGAAAAGGTAGTGGTGAAGTGAAATGAGAATATTGCGGGTATCAGTCCTCCTTCTGACTGAAATATCGACTGTCCTCAGTCGCTAGTATATGAAGGAAAAGGTTTTGTCAGGCCTAGTCAAGATCTTCATCCTGCGAGGTCATGAGGTCATCGTCCAGGGCCTCAGGATCAGCAGTGGGCGAGGCTTTGAGTTCTTGAAGATATTGTGCAGAAATATTGAGTAGCTTGTCGAGGTCAAAAAGGGGGATTGATTGGCGAGCGAAGTAGGGGATGACTCGGAAGGCAGTGATAGGGCAATCGTAAATAGAGCCATCGAGTTTGCAGAGGATATATGCACCACCACAATTTCTAGAGATGACGATGAGGGGACCGGTATAGCGAGGTCGCATCTTGCGGTTGAGGGACTTCTCGATCGCACTATATCTCATAAGGATGAGTGAGCTGGGTTGAAGTCGAAGTTGTGGATGGTGGCAATGTGGTCACATTCAAACTTGATCGCAGCTTGGATGCGAGCTTCGTAAACCTTGGAATGAAGGGAGGCAAGGTCGGACTTGCATTTCTGGAGGGCGATAGCGTGGCAGGCAATAAGATCAGTGGAGGAAAGGAAGGAAGATGGGGGAGGAAGAAGGTATGTTGCTTCAGTGATGTCGAGAGGAACCAGGGGATGGGTACCGGTTGCAGCAAAGTATAATAAACAGCCCATGCAGCAACGGACGGTGATGCAATTGGCTCAGAAGATGAAATAAGTCACTCAGTTCCACTTGGATTGGTTGCCATCGATGGCCTTGAAGAGGGCTTGGTGAACGTCGAAGTGCGATCATTCTGCAATACCGTTCACACGGGAGTTGTAGCCGGAGATGCAGATATGTCGAATGTGGTATTTTTTCGCAAGGTAGGTGAGAGCTTTGATGAATGTGGAGCCATTGTTGGAGACGATCTCGCAGAGAGTGCCCCATCAGCACAGGATGTCCTCGAATATCCAATCAGTGAGTGCAGCGCTTGATTTTTGTCGAAGCATGCGAAATTCGGAGTAATGCGAGATTGAACAGTGGCCTTGGATGAAGTATTTGAAGCCACCAGCCTTGGGCATATGCATGGTGTCCATGTACATCTTCGCGAAGAGAGATGCCAGGGTCGCGATAGTCAGAGGAATAAGGATATTGGATGTTTGTCGAAGTTGGCAGATGTGGCAAGTGCGAACGAACCAGGCGATATCTTGTCACATCATTGGCCACCAGAAGCGAAGTGCGATGAGTGTCGTAGTCGCATAAATGCCCTTGTGTGTGATTTCATCATGCAGAGACATGAGAATTGCGATGTGATGGTCGGGGAAGGTGACAAGCTTGTGGTGACCATGAGAATCTTTGCACTAGAGTTTGTCGGAAGTGATGAAGAATTCAGTGCAATAGCGGAGGAAGGTGGTGTATTCAGCATCAGAAAGTGTCAAAGGGCGGTCCATGGATTTGTGCTAGTTGTGAACTTGTTCGAGGTGACGGTCGGCAGCATGATCATTGTCGGAGCGGGGAACATCACTGTAGGATATGGTGGGCATGAGAGGTGTATCCTGAGTATCAGCATCGATCATGACATCGTTTATGTAGGTAGAAAGGATGGCGGTGGGAGCAGAAGTGGAAGGTGAATTAATGAGATGCAGGAACCCATAGACATTGTCGATCCAGTCTTCAAATTTGTTGGAAGGCTCAGTGATATCGCTAGGCTGAGGAGGTCATCACGATAATCCATCTAGGGTGTGAAGGGTACCAGGAATGTAGACGAGAGTGAAATGAAAGGTAAGAATGGAGAGGATCCAGTGATTGATGCTAGCACTGGGTTTGAGATTGGGATTGGCTAGCATGCTCTTAATATAGCGAGCGTCGACTTCGATAATGAGGTTGCGAACACCGATGAGATAGAGCTTAAGGGATCACAGAGCATGAAAAAGGCCATAGAGTTCGAGCTTGGGCTGGGAGAATCAGGCTTCACAGTCATTGAGAGTGATAGAGCTGAATCAAGCATAGTAGCAGATTTTGGAATTATCAAGATCACATTGGCAGAGATGAAAGCCAATAGCGATGTGTGAAGTATTGACAGCGAGGATGACAGGAGCTTCAGAGGAATAGTCGATGGGATGGAGTGCAGGGGAGGCCAGTAGTGCAGCTTTGAGGTTTTCTTGAGCGGCGATCTGGTCAGGTCTGAAGTGGAAAGGTTCTTCTTTACATGTAAGCTTGGTGAGTGCGTGAGCATGATGGGCGAAGTTGCAAATGAAAATGCGAATGACTTTAATGGTTCCGAGAAATGTGCGAACATCGAGCAAGTCACGACAAGGGCCCCAGTTGACAATCTTCTTGACACGAGGCTCTTCAGGTAGGCGACCATTGGGAGTACAGCAATGTCTGACCACTATAATTTCGGGTGAACAGAGAATCGCTTTATGACCAGAAAAGGTTCCACTGAAATACTTCATGCACTGGATGATGCAATTGAGACTTTGGAAGTGTTCCCAGATGAAGCGACGAATGCGAGAATTATCTAGATGAGTTTCGGGCAATCCATCAGGGAGTAGGTATTAAGTCGCAGGGCCGCAAACTGGTACGTCATCGATGTAGGGGATAGTGGTATCGGGAATTTCAGGTTGCAGGATGAATGTGACATCATCATGGAAGATGGGGACCAAATTTGTCCAGCCCATAGGGAGAGTGACAAGGCGAAGTGCGCCATAGGGGGTTTGAAAGGTTGTATAATCACGCGAGGACTCAGCGAGAGTTCACTCGTTATATCTGATGTAGAGATCGAGCATGCCACCATAGGCACAGCCAGTGAATTGTTCAGCGATCTGATCGGTATAAGGTGGGATGCTAGAATGTTGGATGGTGACTGCATTGAGTGGTTCAAGGCTGTGGACAAGGCAAAGACTAGAACTGTCCTTTTTGATAATGGTAAACCATCGGGAGCGATAGGAGGAGTTTGAAGATTCATAAATACTGGCTGTGATCTTGGTGCGGATAACATCGCAGACTTTGTTATAGATCTCAGGAGGAATCGGCATGTTGTGAAGGACCCAAGGCTTGTGAGCGACCACAGGTATATCGACAGGAGGAAAGAAATCTTCGCGAAAGTGGCCCCACTTAGTATCATTCCAAGCGAAGTCATCATTCTGTACACACATGAAGTGATGCATAAGATCGCATTCTGCTGGCCAGAGGAAGTTGCCAGGGTGGACGTTGTCGATGATGTCGCGATGTTCAGAAGTGTAGTGATCGAAGGGAGAGAATGGTGGGGGGGTAGGACTGAGATAAGGCATGTCTGCCAGTGGATCGCCCGAGATATTGCAAATAATGCAAAACTTATCCAGAAGTTCTGCCAAGATCGGGCGTACTTATTGAGTGACAGGTTTGTACTTGCACTTTGCAGTGAAGACAGAGACCGAATCATTGTGAAGAGTCAATAGGAGTGACTGAATGGGAACTTGAGAGGTGGGATTCAGAGTGAATGCAGACAGGAGAGAAGAGTCAAAAGGAGAAGGGTCAGATCGGGAAAATATCGCAGGGTTGCAAGCAGAAAGATAAGAGAGTCAGATATTAAAAAGTGGAGTGGTGGAAGAGTCGAGAGGGCAAAAGGCTTCAAATCACAGATGCGATTGGGTATCCATAGCTATGATGAGTGCAAGTTCTCCTTGATCATCGATAAAATCCTTGATCTGCGAAAAACCTTCCTGTTGCTTTCAACGAAGCGCGGCAGTCCTCTTGCCAGGGTCAGTACAATAGCATTGCGTCCGGTGTTTAGATCGTGGATGGTGATGGTCTGATTCTCGTTGGTGAAGTTCTTGACAATGCTTTCAGTAAGGACGTCGAAGGGGTGACCCAGAAGGATATCATAAGCTAGTTCATGAATAACATGGACTTGAAAATAAAGCACGATATCGCTGATGAGGAATGGGACATTGTGTGCTAGACCGAGGGACTTGTCAATTTTGCCATTCGCAGACTGCATGTTCAGCACGATATCGGAATTATAGATGAGGGCCAGTTCATTGCAGACTTCTTCGGACATTGCGATAATCTGCGACTCAGGATCAAGCCTATTCAGTGCCTTTTTCCATCTTAGATGGTCCAGCTGAACATGCTTTTTGCCTGTCTCCAACGGTCAGCCGAGCCCAGCCGATGGCAATGTAGGCCTGTCTCTAACAGTTCAGCCGGCGTCATCATTTGCCTACTCTAATGGTTGGGCCAAGCGGGATGGGTGCAGGTATTGCCCTTGCCCGTTTGCCACCATCTCCCACCTCTAATGGTTGAGCCGAGCATAAGCAGGGCAATATTGGGCCCTTGCCTATTCGCTGTCATCCCCCGCCTCTGACAGTTCAGCTGAGCATGAGCAGGGCAATATTGGGCTCTTGCCCATTTGCTGCCGTCCCCTGCCTCTGATAATTCAGCCGAGCAAGAATCATGAAAATATGTTTTTTCTGTGCTCACCATCTCTGACCATTTGACCCAGCATGAAGGATGGTAATGTTTTTTTTTCGGCCTGCTGGCCACCTCTGACGGTTCAGCCGAGCAAGAATAATGATAATCTTTTTTTTTTCTGTGCTTGCCATCTCTGACCATTCGGCTCAGCATGAAGGACGGTAATCTTTTTTNNNNTGGCCACTCCTGACAGTTCAGCCGAGCAAGAATAGTGGAAATCTTTCTGTGCTGGCCATCTCTGACCGTTTGGCCCAGCATGAAGGATGATAATCTTTTTCTTTTTGGCCTGCTGGCCACCTCTGACAGTTTGGCTGAGCAAGATTAATGATAATTGTTTTTTTTCTGTGCTTGCCATCTCTGACTATTCAGCCCAGCATGAAGGATAGTAATCCTTTTTTTTTTTTTTTTGACCCACTGGCTATCTCTGACAGTTTGGCTGAGCAAAATTAATGATAATTGTTTTTTTCTATACTGGCCATCTCTGACCATTCAGCCTAGCATGAAGGACAGTAATCCTTCTTTTTTGGCCCATTGGCCACTTTTGATGGTTTAACCAAGCAAAAATAATGATAATTGTTTTTTTCTATGCTAGCTGTTGATGAGCACCCCTGCTCCTTAGCCTTAGAAGACTACTATTTTTGCCCCTTCATTTCAGATCCCAAGCCTCCATCATTTTCATCCTTTTGTGATCTCCTATGATCTCTACCGACCTTTTGCGATCTTTTGTGATTTCCCCTCAGCTTGTCTGCTTCGATCCCTGATCATGAGACCATTCTTTGTTGATGCTCCAGATCTACTCCATGTGTTGGACTTCCACCATCGACGATGCTGAGCAGCACTCACACTCATCCATTCAGCTCGATGGTTTTTAGTATCATCGGCTAACCATCTGCGACATCGTCTACATCTCATTCCAATCTGATATCGCTCAGAGCACACGCTCCTCTGTTCTATCATTTTATTGCATGTTATTTTTAGGAGACTTCATAGAGTGCCTATCAGGTTTGTTGGATTACCGGTCACTGAATCTTCCTATTCCTGTTTTTCATTCTATTCTTCCTGCTCTGACTTTGCCCTTGTTTGCTCATTTTCTACCTTCATCATACAATGTTCACTATATCTTTTAGTCTCCCTTCTCTGCTCCCCGCTCAGTATATAAGCTATGATATGTCTCTGCAAAATATCAGATTGGTCCTTGAACTTCAGACCTCATTTCAGCTGTATGAACTGTAACTGTGACTGTGACCTTTGACCTGTGACTTTAACTTTGCTGCAACTTATTGTTATCTTGGCGACTTCATCTCATCGACATCACTCATCTACCTCTACCACCGTGTTTCATCTCTATATCTTATCCATCCTCCCACTCTATAACTTCTTGGACCCTTGACTACAAATATTACACTGACTTCGCACTATTATTGGAACATCGCTCTAATATCATACCTGATTGCATGCTCTCATTCATCTTTCATACCCATCCACTTATACATTTGTCTTCGCAGCAGACATCTACTTGACTCACCCTCTTGCACATCGCCTGTGGTGTCTTTTGGGGTGTTGTTTCTCTCCTACGAGCATCACGAGTATATCACCATCTTTGACCATTCAGCTCAGCATAAAGGATGGTAATTTTTTTTTTTTTGCCCACTAGCCACTCTTGACAGTTCAGCCGAGCAAGAATAATAGAAATCTTTTTTTCTTGTACTTGCCATCACTGACCGTTCAGCTCAGCATGAAGGACAGTAAAAATTTTTTTTTTGGCCCACTGGCCACCTCTGACAGTTTGGCTGAGCAAGATTAATGATAATTATTTTTTTCTGTGCTAGCCATCTCTGACTGTTTGGCTCAGCATGAAGATGGTAATCTTTTTTTTTTTCAGCCTGCTAGCTACCTCTGACAGTTCAGCCAAGTAAGATTAATGATAATTATTTTTTTCTGTGCTCACTATCTTTAACTGTTTGGCTTGCTCGCTGTCTCTGATTGTTTGGCCTAGCTTTAAAAATGGCATTGTACCATCTCACTATTCAGGCCAGCATTAAAGACATCATTGTATTTTTCCCTACAGGCAAATTATCTACTTAATATACTCCTCACTACACTACTGCATACTCTGTTAGTGACCCATTTTTTTTTACCTTTCTAAATTCCTCCAGTGCTTAGTTCGAGAATCTATTCTACATTTCCTTCTGCTAGGCAGCATATGCATGGTATTCAAGCTTCTACACCACATCCACCATCTCTATGTGTGATCCCCAAACATCTCTCTTGTTGTGAAAGCACATCACTGTCCAATCCATCTCTGCCTCCAACAATTTCATCTGTTCTTGCCATTGATCCCTCAATGCATTCACCCATAGCTAATGAACTTGATAAACTATAGCATTAGTGAGCATATGGCTATCGGCCAGCCCAATGGAAAATATGAGCATGATACAAAGGGGAAAGGTAGGTCACTCACACTCCTCCATCTACTCATTGTCTCTAGCATCCTGGAGAACATTTATGTTCCAAATCCATGACAGGCCTTTCTTTCTCATCTTTAACAGCCTCGGCTCTATGATCATCATGCTCACATTTAGATAATCTTTCTTCAATTCCTTATATACACTAAGCACATCCACATTGGCCCTGAGGTGCACCATGGCTTGCCAACATGTAATGTATATCTTTGAATGTTCACGGACATTGCCTTCTAGAACAGTCACCTTATTCTATGCCTAGGTCTTCTTCTTCTAGCTGTTGGCCTATCTCACTGAGCTCTGAAAGAGAAATGACTTGTGGCTGATAATGATCCATATGTGATGGAGGGCATCATTGGCCTGACTTTTTTGAAGCTCTAGTTTTTGATTGGCCAGCTCCTCCAGACCTAACTCTCTGCATTCTATGATCCAGAGGATAGTGGGGAGGGCAATGGCTATCTTTTCAGTAGGGACGACATCGGAGATGTCATTAGCATACTCTTTCGCTAATTCCTCTGGGATCAACTCATCTTTATTTGCTTTAGGATCAAGGATGATGTCAGGTGGGATATCTTTCCACTCAGCACTAGAGTCAGCCAATCTAACATACTTTTCAGCCTTCCTTTGAAAAGCAATAATCTGATTCTCAAGCCAATGACAAGATTTATTGAGCTTGATTAGCACTTTTGCTGAAGCATTCCAGAATAGACGGCCGACTTGGGCTGATAGAAACAACCTTGATTGTATCTATTAGATGTACTTCCAAGAAATAATATTTCCACTCACTGTGCCTTCTATATCTTAATCCCAGTCGAAAGCCATGCAGTGAATTTCCATAGAACCTGCCCACTGGCCTGCCACTTATTTTTGGCTAGTGTTAACTAATATGCTGCTCTGCCGAGCACTGGCAAGGCCATCTTAGTTCAGATACAATAATGTATTTCAAATACATTAGCTCACTCCTCTCCTTCTAAATATCATAAATGTTTAGAAGCTTTGGATGATCTCGCTGACCTAAAATGGTATTTTTGGCATCACTGGCCCATTCTTCTACTAACTGATGATCAATTGAGGTATCAAATGCTTGAAAGCCCTCCTGACTGACCTCCAAGGCATTTATCACCTTGATGTATTTCTTACATATTGCTGGAACTAAACATAAATTATTAAGCAACAAGATCAAAATATAGTTGTGAGCTCACTCATCCTGATCCACTTCTTTTAGTTAGAGTCTACCATATGAGCATCTAAGGTTTCTCTCTGGTGAGAGGTGGCCATAGTCTGGGTGCTGCTAGAGATCTGATTGAAGGGGGCCTACAAGGTCTCTAAAATCTCCCCATCAACTTGAGCAGCCCCCTGTATGAATTTAAGGTAAAACTGGCAAAAGCATTGCTCCTGATAGCCATGAATATGCCACACATCAATTCCTTTGATAATCTCCAAGCCAGAGGGCATGGTGAGATGGAAACTATCAGCAAAGTGACAGAGAAGATGCATGCCATACTGGCACATGACATCATACATAATAAGGACCTAAGAGAGATCACAGATGGTCTTCAGAGCTCTACTGAGAGAATAATCCATATTCATCTGTTTGAACAAGTCATTAATAGCTAGCATCAGTATTGCTGAAGATTAGCCATCAAGTTCAGCTTACCTCTCACCCTTCTAAAAGTCAACAATAGCTTGGGGGCAAAAACAGCTATGCCAGGCACAAGCTGTAGCCCCGATCTCAGTGGCCTTTAAGTTATGTCAGTTGGCATTAGTTTAATTCACTGCCCTATAATTGCTACAGGTGGATCTCTTTAATTCAATAAGTTATAGAGCAAATAATATATAAATTGTGACACACATCTTTTGATTCAATAGCAGCTTGGAGGTAGTCCTTATAATTGCCCTCGACGACTATGTAGCCAATTTCATCAGTAAGCATCACATCATTCCATGGGTTCCTCATTTTTGTATGCTCAGTAGAAAAAATTTCTATCCATAATGAAGCTCCTCATGTACTTTCATTTCTTCTCCTCATCCTCTCTCTAGTTATTAAGTATGTTGACTCCAAGCTGAGGGCAGGCCAGATAGAAGAGGGCAAGTTCACTATTGCCGATGTGGCTGTCAGCCCAGTAGCCACACCTATGCCATTTCTTAAATTTTAAATGTTACCATTGATGAGACACTCTGAGTAACTCTTGATATCTATTTTGAGGGACATGCAACTTAACATCAGCTATTAAAATTGATGACCCATGTCAGCTTGAGCTCACTAGGATGGTATCGGGGAAGGCACTGGTTGTCACTCTTTGAAGCTTGCTGTAGAAGTTGAGGGCAGTTATCTTGCATTCTAAGTTGTCTACGAGGAAATCATCTAAGACTTGAAAAGTAAAGGCTGTTCTGGGATCTTTGAGGCTTGCCAGGTACAGCCTGAGGTCAAACAGCTGAATGTCCATAGGTTGGGAATTTGGGCATTAGCATCAGTGTGCATAGAGCTGATGAATGTTGAACTAGTCGACAATAGTCATCATAGGATTGCTGTCACTGTTATACTTAGGAGATGATTCACAGTCATCATCTAGCACTCAAAAATGGCTATTCTCGATGGTCTCCCATTTCTCAATTTCTAGATGGTCTATTCCAGGCTAATCACTGGCCCGGGCAGTTTGAGGCTTATACTATAGACAAGGATCTCCACCATAGTCTAGATGAAGAACAATCCCCACCTGCCTAAGCTAAGCTTGACCAAAGTAAGATCTCATCCATTGCTCAACTCTGTAGAAAGGGCTGTGCAGGTGAGCCTCCCAGTAACATCCTATGCACAACATCAGCTGACTAAAGCAGTCAAGTCACCTCTAGCTGCCCTCTACGGCCTTACAGTAGGAGCATTGCTGATCACTATTAGGATATTCAGCATGGAGGAGTTGGTGAAGGTACTAGCCTCAGCGGGGAAGCCAATCTCTTAGATAATTGTTCTGACTCAGTCAAGGAAATGACTAGCATTTAGACTTATTATAGAGGGCCATGTCTTATAACAAACTCACTTTTCCTCTCTTTTTGGCCACCATCGATGTCAGGGTGAGATCTAAGGGTATAGAACAATCAAAGACAAAGTCTGGCAGTTCTGTCGGCATGTGCGGAGTGCTCAGCCTAGTGTACTTCACTAAAGAAGTGGCCCAAACATAAACCTACCTGACTTTTATCCCTCTGCCTATCTTCTGTTTTTTGAAAATGATCATTGAGTGTTGAGCGAGGCATATCTTTACTTTCCAGAGCCCATAGTGGTATGAAAAGAGTAGTGTCAGTGGGCAAAATAGTCAACAGATGTTAATAGTAACTAAGTGATTATTTGATCAATTAAGAGATAATTCAACCCCTCCTAGTGATAACTCTGGAGATTATATTATCTGAAGGCCTTATCAGTATAAAAATGATGTCATCTTAATGATGGGCTAATCATCAGGTAATTTAGAATATAGAGATTGTTAAGAGGTTTCGGCCACTCTGGCTGATGATATCAATGCCTACAGTGAAAGTGAGTTTATCCACTAGTTATTTAACAGCTTGGGCCTGCAAGAGATAGTTGACTTACAACACATAGCAATTCTAATAAATCTACACTAATTGCTATTTATTGAGAATATTTTAAAACTCTCTATCTCATCAAATCAATCAATATTTATCTCTACATCACTTTCTATGCCTGACTATGATATCATCCTGACACCATCATTGAAATATTGGCCCCGTTCCATTTATCTGCCAGCTCACACACTTAGCCACTCATGTACATTATCCCTCATAAAAAAAGCATAGCATATATGCTCACTATCAACTTGTAGAACTGAGTGTGTCAGCACTTAGCTATAGATAACTGTAACAATCCCTGAATTATACTTAAAAGATAGTCTTATTCCTGAGAGCTCAAAGATGGCCCAGTCATAGGGGTCGACAGTAGCCAGCAGGTCATACCACTCAGCCTGACTATTTCCATCTTAGTGTGGTGGGGCCAGCCTTTGAGCAATCACCAAGATCTCATTGAAGATCAATGGCCAATAGTGAATGAGCTCAGCGAGGTCAGTGATATCACTGAGTTTCTCAATGCATTCTATCCTGACAAAGTATTGTTCAGGATGGATGGTCCTCATGATGCCGCTGAGGATGGCTGAAGATTCAGCAAAGTCTTACAGCTATTGATGATATCTCAGATCAGAGTATCAGTCTCAAAAACTAGCTGAGCATTTGAGGAGATATTTAGTAGTTTATGGCAAAGGCAGAGAAATGGTGGCATCAGCATCAGCATCAGCATCAACATTATTAGTAATATGAATGTGGTCAGAGCATAGTTTAAATCTTTTATTGAGAGGTAAATTAGTTTACTCACATGGTGTATCTGTTCAAACCATTCCAAAGACATTTTCATTGACCCAGGAGGCATTCTTATACAGTCCACTAAGTTACGATATAGCTCTACTTTAGAATGCCAGTTGCCACCCTCTTTCAGCTTGTGCATCAGCCTCAACTTCACCACTGTCTGCTACATCACAACTTTGGGATGGCTTGAATCTCAGTCAGTCAACATAATGATGGTTGTACATACCTGCCTTTGTGATGTCAACAAATCTAGCAAATAAAAAAATAAGATCATATCATGAATGTCAATGACTATTGCAGGCAAGTCATAGTAAGGAAATGGCCAGGGGTGAAGAGAAAGGTAGGCCTGAGTTAGCCTCTTCTTAGTAGCATTGGGCCTACTACATAGACCTGTTCGGGCATGATTAGCATATTACTGTGCATCCCATGGGACAATGACTACGAGCGACTGTCAATGATGTAGCAATCATCAACGATGATAAAACCCACTGGGATTATCCATGGTAAGCAAAAGCTGATCGGTGATTCATTCACACTCATATAGCTGGCTGAAAGTCAAAGGTGAGTGAAGCAAGCTAGCTACATGACCCTGGGGAGACTATTGGCCACCTAGTTTTTGCTGGAACTCACCATGCATATGCTCAGCAAATGTTTTCATTTACTTCAGCATCTAAATTGCTGGCTTGTCAGATTGAGATTGTGTAGTAGAGTCCATGGGCAAATGTAGCAGTTGTATGAGACTATTGTTGTGAATAGACAGGACAAGGGGATGGTTAAAAGCATAAATTTCAAGTAAGGTCACAGCAATGTGATATTTAAGCTTTCAGTAAGAGTGCGAGAAAGTATTTTTGTAAGACAACAGTAAGGGAAATTGAATTTCAAATATATACAATAGTTGGAGTGATGTGAGGATGAGTATTCCATCTTATCCTAATCAGGCAAGTCTTGTGGTTCATACTGTGAGAGACAGTTCAAGGCATGCAAAAAAGAAAACAAGCATATAATAAATAGGCAAGGTGATGATTGTCTAAGTTTATAATGCTGGCACTAACAACAAATGAGAAATTAAAAGGATTGAGCATGTAAACCATGTTCATGCTTATTGTGCCTAAATCTGGCCTCACTGAGAACATTATCTTTAACTCCACACCAGGGCCACATTTTTTGGATTCAACAGACCATGAACATTGGAGTGTGTATATGCCATATATTATTGCTCTTATTTTTTAATTTATTGACTGTAATGATTAATTCAATTGGGCTGCCCATGAGCACTGTGCACCTTGTAGCTAAGCATTACCTCACTGATACCATCCATATTGCATCCAACACTACTCCTTAACTTCTGTTAATAATAATTGTCAGGGATCATGCAAACAATGTTTGCACTCTTAGGTGTATATATGCTGAGCACAACAGATGGATATTGGATATAACAGATGATCCCCAGAATAATTGAATATTACAGTGAATGATGATGGCATCAGGGAGGGCTTGGCTAGATGAGATGATTCATCTTTTGAGAGCTAAATTCTATCAAATGATCTTATTGATACCATCTCTAATGGGTCAGCCATTCAAATCTCTCTCTGTCTCTCTCTTCTCACCTTTTTCTCCCTCCTGTGCACTAAAGTTTTATATTCCCCAAATGAATGAAAATGCTGCCTTATTTACCACCACTGAAATCATCATACTCATCCACAATTTAGAAGACTAGCTCTCCCAAAAGTGAAAAGGTCGAAATAAATTGGAACAGAATTTAAATTGGGACTTTAGATGGTCAAGGCCAAAGGGGACCATGTCTGACATCCCTCTCAAAAAGGCTAGATACATTATAAAGATGAAAAAGGTGAGTTTGCCATTGAATACAGACTCAGCGTGCTCAGTAACAGTGACTGCCATCCTCACAGAAAATTACTGACTGGTTTGAGTTTTGGCTCCCACAAAAACTGGTAAAGAACAAGATCAATTATTTCTGCTATTAAACTGCCGCATAAGTCATCCAGAAGGTCAGAAAGAAGGAGATTCAGGCATATATCGATAAGAAGTACTCTATTATGCTGGCCACTTTTTGACAATTCATCATATACTATCAGGAGGCCTTGTGGGAGGTCAAGGCCAAGTTGTCAGCTAGTAAGCTTAAAAAGTATGATGAGCTTGCTAATAAATGAAATGCAGCAACTCTACCACTAAAGGTACAAAAAAAAGTGAGTGGAGTCCCTCTGTTATAATCTCTATGATGCTGATAATGACATAGTCTCACTGAGAAACATGGCCATCAATACATTAAGGAATTCATGAAACAGATGTATAGGCAGCTCAGCATGAGGGTGTTCATGCTGCATGCCTCTCAAAATAAGGACAAAAAAAATAATATACACATAGTAAGTTTCTTTTCAGTTTCAGGCTGATAGAAGCAGAGCTGATAGTGTCAGCTTTAGCAGTCATGATTACAATGCAGAAAATGTGACTTTGTCATTCATTAAGACATATCCTGAGTAGACGACAAGAAATATCTTAAAAGATTGGGGCAATTATTCTAAGAAGTCATTTGGTAAGTGAATTCTCCAAATTATTATCTCATTTCTGACTTGTCTATATAGCTGTATCTCCTAGTGATGCCAAAGCTAATGGTGCCAAGGCCAGCAAGAAGAATAGCAAGAAGCCCTTATTGGAGTTGGCATTTGCTGAAGATGACAGAGTGATGCTTCTGATAATAGAGAAGGGCAACTAGCTAGATTTAGAGCAGATGAAGGGATTGATCCAGTCGGTGATGACAGCTGCTTACCATGAGTCCTGCTCACTGATGGCAAGACTTTTCCAAGCTGATCTTCATTGAACAAGTGAAGTAACCTCCAATGAAAAGAGTGCTGTGCCCTGAAGTAACCTTAAAGAGCATCAGAGTGAATATATTAATGCTGAATACCTCCTCAAAGGGTGTCAGATGAAGGAGTCCTCAAAAATAATGATAATAAAGGTAGTGAAGCTGATGGACCACTAGCATGCAAGGCAGGCCAAAGAGGAACACTTAGTGGTATTTGAAGGCTACAAGGATAAGAATAGAAGAGGGCAATGGTTCCTTCAGAAGGACCTCAGAGAAAAAAAGATGAAGAAAAGGAAGGCAGCAGTAGCATCAGCCAAAGGCAAGGCAAAGGTAAAGAGAAAGGCACTGGTGAGAGCGGCCATAAAAGAAATAGGTAAAAGTAAAAGTAAATAATCTCTAAAAGAAAAGGAGAAAGCCATGAGCCTCTAGTCTAATTTTGACCTGAAGGATGATGTTGATGTTGATAGGCAAAGTAATGACACCCAATCTAACACTGATACTGATAATGAGGATATTATTTAACAGCTTCAGGCCCTTGAGGGCAGTGACAATGAAGATAATGAGAGTGGTAGAAACATTGAAGATGAGGCATCTTCAGCCCAGATGAAGGAGTGAAAAGTGGCCATCTAGGAGCAGCTGGAGAACCCAACCCAGATTAAGCCCAACATGGCATTGGCCAAGTTTACCATGACCTCTGACATCAACAAGTATTCTTTTCTATTGAATGTAAGTAGCAAAAGAGAATATAGGGATATGCTCACTGCTATATATGGCTGAGAGGTGAGCCCTTCACTCATTTACCTACTGTTTATTCCTCATATTACATAGACTCTGAAGGGATAAAGCTCACTGATGCTAAATGTGCTCATCTCAGCCTGGTGTAACTAGGCCTATATTAGTGCATTTCTTCTAAAGGAGGTTCATACCACCAAGGAGGGCTAGAAAGAGTTCATCCTTTAGCTCTCAGAATACCCACATCTGGCTAAAGAAGGTGGTCTTCTTAGCAAGAAGGACCTTTGGAGGATCTGCCTCAACATCGACTTCCTTTTGAATAACATTCATCAGAAACAGTTCTCACAGCCTGACTCCGATAGGCTTGATTTAGGATGTATAACTGAGACCCCCCTTTATGTTCTCAGCTTTAACATCAACTTCATTAAAGCCGATAAGATGACCCTTACTCTTTACAAGCAAATCACATCTTCAGTAATGGGTGTTTGGAGGATAAATTTTAGTAGACATCAGAGTGAGGATAGTAAAGGTAGGGGCCAAGACTCCAGGATGGCCAGCCTGAGCAGCAAAGAGAACTGGCTAAATGAAAGAAATGAGAAGCAACTGAGGGTGGAAGGGCTAGTGGTGAAGGGTGCTGTGTGGCCCGCCCTAGTGGTGTCCACCTATGAACTCAAAAAGGACATCATTGTCCCCATCTTTGACCACCCATTAACTGTAGCTGACAGGCTAATAGCAATGGACAAGGTAAGTTTAGTTTAGCATAGATATGTTGTAAAGAAACCAATTAATAAATACTGCTCAAGATAAATCTTTCCTCTCTGATTGTCTATCTAACAAATGGCCTCATCAAGATACTGAAAATATCAATGCAGACAATGCTGATGATGCTGATGCTAACACCACTGAACCCATTTCTCGCAAGAGACAGAAGAAGGCAAAGGCAATCAGCTCACTGATCATAGAAGTTCAGGATGAAATATTTGATTTCAAATTTAATTATATTCTACTTCACTAATGATATTATGTAACTTGCAGCTATCAAAGGGGTGAGCTGTGAAAAAGGCCAAGAAACTGCCCAAGTTTTACTCCGATGCTGATGCTGATAATAGCCCCAAGGCCAATTCTCTACCAATCAAGGCCAGAAAAAAAGAAGCCTAAAGTGAAAGCTATGAGTTTGGCCTAGTCAAGTGGTCAGCGAGGAAGGAAGCCTATTTCT
This sequence comes from Bondarzewia mesenterica, assembly GCA_004802705.1. Lineage (NCBI taxonomy): Eukaryota > Fungi > Basidiomycota > Agaricomycetes > Russulales > Bondarzewiaceae > Bondarzewia > Bondarzewia mesenterica. The sequence goes on from SGPL01000218.1 coordinate 27,904, forward strand.
CATCAAAAAAGAAGTCAGGCAGCCCATGCATCAAGCCATAAATAGCCTTTTTTTCAATATATAATTGTTAGTTTTTTTTTTGTGAAAACAGTCTTTCATGTTACAAAAGAAATATAAAAAAAATACAGCTTGTATGTAATAATAATAAAAATCAGACTGGGGTGTCACCCTCCAGCTGGTCCTCATTACCATTAGTGACTGCCCTCTCTGATGCTTCTCTACTCACTGCTAGCCTGCCTGTCATCCCCTTTTTACCCTTCATAGGCAAATCCTTGCCAAAATTGGCCTCACTGTCAGCATCAGCTTTGAGGTCGAGGTCTATGGGCCCTTCACCTAAACCCATCTCTTTACCCATTTCCTTCCTCTTGTCCTCCACTTCTACGTCCATCTTTCTATCATCCTACACCTCCTGATCGAACAGAAAGGTGGACAGAGATAGTGCACTGAATATGGCCTCAGCTATAATCAGTATTAATGGAGGGGATAAGTGTGGTCCCCAGTTTGGTATGAAGGTGAGCAGTAGGCCCCACTAAGGTGATGGAGATAGCAGTAGTGGCAGTGGCATTAGTAAATGCCTTAATCTCAAAGGGCCCGTGAGAATGGGTGGAATGAGGAGGGGCTCTAACTCTACTATCTGCTCCAGCTGGGTGATTATCTCAAACTGATGGTTCAAGCTGGTCAGATATAGCTAGTGGTTGCTATTGCTGATCTTTCAGTAGTTCTTGAAGAGATCTTTGAGGAACACCACCCTCTCATCGAGAAACTACAGTTTCTTAGTGAGGTGGGCGATGACGGGATCACTGTCAGTGGAGTAGTTAAGCAAGAGGAATGGGAGCACTAGGCTAGTGGTAGCATTAACAGCAGGGGGTGGAGGGCAGAGGACCTGTGGTGGGTAGAAGGGGGCCTCTTATCAGGACATGATCTCCTTCCTGATCAGCGGTGAGCATGGCAGTTTGTGAAAGTGGCATCAACAGGGATGATAGGAAAGGTGAAGGCAGGCTAAGGGAGCTCTGTGAGGATTTCACCAACGTAGTAAAACTGGGATGGGTGACTGATGCCTGAGCTACTCCATAAAAGTTAAATCACAAAAATTGAGACAAAATAAAACTTCTTACTAGCCTTTTTGCTCTTCTCTATGTACTCCCCATTAGATCAGTAGGGCTTGCCAACCTTAGTGATGGTAGAGGGGGGTGGGGGGTCCAACAGCCAGATGTGCTTGCAGGTGAGTAGGAGAGAATAGGCAGGTAGAGGAGAATAGGCTGATAGAGGAGAATAGATTGGTGGGGAAGAACTGAATGGTGAGCAGAATGAGGGTGGTGATGAGGGGGCAGTAGTTTGTGAAGGTGGGAGATAGTGGTGAGACTGCATGCATCTCATTGGCTTTAGCATAGCCTCTATCATCCTATACATAGCTTCTTTGTTTTAGAGCACCTTTGTATTGCACTCCATCTTTACTCAATTGCACTCATGACAAATGGCTTGCCCTGAGAAGTAGCATATTATCCATCATTACTGACACTTTCCATAGGACACCCTTGCCTATTCTTGCCTATCACTGTCAATGTACAGGGAGCAAAGAGGGGAGGGACTATAGACAGCAGGCTGCAAATAGGCTGGTGCTTTGGAGGCCTAGCAAAGTCAGTAGAAGAAATGAATAAATAGTGAAGTCACTTACTTTTTGCTTTACTGGCTTTGGCAGTGGGGACTCTATGTCCTCATCCTCTGACTATACTATTGCCCTGCTAATGTACTCACAGTGGCAGCACTTCTCCTTCCCTCTTCCCATTTCCCTTTCCCTTCTCCTCACTCCTCTTCTTCTCCTTATCATCCTCATTCTTCCTATATTTGTGACCTCTTTTCTCCTGTTTCTGACCTATTTCTCCACCTGTCTCCCTCTCCTCCAGGTCCTTCTGCCTTCAACACTTTTCATCCTGCTTCTCATGTTCCTCAGCTATCTCTCTACTCATCATTCTGCCCTTTCCCTTTGCTCTTCCCTTTCCCCTGTCTTTTGCCTCTCTGGCCAAAATATCTTTAATGAATGACATCAGCTTTAGGTGGGAAGGGCCTAGTTGGGTGTGGATGATAGGCTCAATCTCTGAGAGAGGATAGAGGAGAGATATCAGCCTAATATCTTCTTTCATGAGCTAGAGAGGGGAGAGGAGGAAGTTGTTGGCTAGTATAGGACTAATATTAGCAATCAATAGATATTGATTATCCACTTGTGACTTATCAAGCTCCCACCACAAATCCTCACTGAGGTCACCATTGAATGACAAAGTCAACAGCTGATGTCACACTCAAACACAGTTTTGAACGAGAACATGGCAAAAAGAAGCACAAAATGCCTTAACTCAGCTAAGTCAACAAGCGCGATCCAGAAAATGAAGCTCGACCATTTTCTCAAGCACACTCCTATCATTCACACATACAATCCTTTAAACTTCTATTATTTCAATTATGCAGTCCTTCTCTACCATTCAAATTTTGGTCACATCCTCTACATCATCAATTTTTTGAGCCCAGAACCCAAAATGATCTCATCACAACTACCTCCTCGTTTGTTTTCATGCCTATTCTTATCCCACTGCCCTCTATCACCGACATCCCTAATCCCTTCATGACTATAAATGCAATCCCGGAAACAGAAGGTCATTGGCAACTCCTTGATGAACCTCGCCGACCAATCAAAGTTAGCATTTGAGTTGAAGCTCGGCCATTTGGCGTGAATGTGGAAACCCAACTGCGTGGAACAGTTTTACAAGTGATCAGGTATCAGAGATCTTGGGTAGAGTTTGAGGTGATAAGTAGAGAAGAGAGGAGTTTGCTGATTGTACCCACTCATTGGATGGACATTTCACGAATTCGATGATATTCAGTGATTATTGGGTTTGCAGGACGTAATACCCATACGTGCATTATCATTTTGCTAGAGGATATTCTAAAGCAGAAAAAGGATAGGCAGAGGAGACAGAGGATATGAGAATGGGCTGGCTGGCTCCAGATTCCCATTTGGATTGTAATTTTCACCATCTTTACTGTCATCTTTTTCAAATCCTAACTACGTTCTTTAACTTTTTTTCACTCAATGTCTATTCTAAAATTAAGAAGAGACTTACCATTCAGTTTTCAGATTTTATTTGGATTTATTTAGATTTGAAACGGACTTCTATTTAGAAAACCAATTTTTAAAAATGCACTCTCCCCCTCTCTTTTTATTCACAAAATACAAATTTTAGCCTCAAAAACATCATCATTACTATCCTTGAGCAAGAATCCAACATTCCCTTATTATTTACAGACTTTACCTAAAAACAGAAATAACTGGAAAGCTGAAGAACATTGAAGAATGTTCTAGAAAAATGAGTAGGAAAAGATATACCTGGAAAGTTGAAGAAAGAAGTAGAATGTTCTACAAGAACAAGGAAGAACATTCTAGAAGAAATTGGAGGAATTTTAATAAGCAGGATCATTCAAGAAAGCAGAAGAACATTCTAGAAAAAGTAAGAATAAGAAAATGGAAGGATAAAGAAGTTAGAAGAAAATGATGGCATAAGCTGAAAAATTCAGGATGATTAGCAATGATTTGAAAATCAAGGTGATCTGCTTACTAAGCAGGTAGAGAAAAAGGTATATAAGGAGGGCTTTTGGGAGAGCAACCCCAAAGTTTTCAATTTAATTTGAGAATTCAAATTTCACTTGGATTTCTTTCTGGTGGAGAAATTCAAAACGTCTTAAGTAAAGTCAAAGTTTTTGTAGCTATCAGCTAGGTCGTAAATCCTAGGGTTCCTACAACATCTCTGGAAGCTTTATACATATTCAGTCGTAGTGTTGTTCATATTGCAACACCTGAATATAACGATTTTCTTGTGTCACTACTAGTCTGCTGCTCATCCTCTTGAACTGAAAATTCAGTTCTACTCAGATCAATGTAGAAAAAATTTCTAAAATCACAAAAATATTTTTCACAACTCTTTGTTCATCCCTTACTAAGGAAGCACTGCAACCTTGCTTCATAAGTATCTACAGAATATCCCTCACATTGAACGATAGGTATATTCTGAGAAAGTAGGAAAATCTGACATATACCTAGGTTGAAAAACCTTTTTAACTGTGACACCGCACCCACACCACCACCACTTCCTGTCAACATAAACCCACCTCAACCTATCTAACCACAGACTCCCAACCCATTGCCATCAAACCCATCTCCACCTCCTCTTTCCCCACCCGCACAAGGAATGGCAACTACACCATCAACCAACAAGTCAAGACCAAAGGTCAAGACTCCCTCTCTATTTAATGGGCAAAGAGAAAGCTCTAGGCTCTTTATCCTAGAATGCAACATTTATTTTAGGGCAAAGCCAAAAGAATTTCTAAATGATGCTGGGGCTGTGAATGAATAAAGAAAAGTTCTCTTCGCTTTATCATACCTGGAAGGAGGAACAGCTGAAATTTAGAAGCAGTTGAAGATAGAAAAATACGAGGAAAATGATGACTATGGGACCTAGAAAGGCTTCGAGGATGCTTTCATCACTCAATTTGCTGATGCAAACATCGTGACAAATGCCAAGACAAAGCCATCCCAGATCATGCAAGGAAAATGGACAGTAGATGACTTCATCACTGAATTTGCAAACCTGATATCAGAATCTGAAATAATGGAGAGCCCTGTGTTCATCGAATATTTCATGGAAGCACTGAACCCAGTGATTGTAAAGGAGGTCTACCAAAAGAACCTGGTGCTAACCAAAATCAAGGATTGGTACAAAGATACGACTACTGTCGATAACTAGTGGCACAAACTACAGTCCTTCCTTGGGAGACACCATCCCTCTCAGAAAGATAAAGGAAGCTGGGTACCAAGAGGAAGTAAGGCGCGTAACTCAGACACTATAGATGTGGACAGAGGGAAGGAGTGAAGGGAGTGGAAGGGGAAGGCAAAAGTACGGGCCACCAACACCTTGTCAGAAAAGGACAAGAAGCAGTACATGGATGAAGGGTGTTGCTTCAGGTGTGGCAAAACTGGACACTGGGCTAGGGACTGCCCAGACTGAGATGTTCACACCAGAATGACAAAAGAAGAAGTAGGAAGTAGGAAGATGACTGTAGAAGAATTTAAGAAGGTCATCAGAAAGCTCTCGATGGAGGAGAGAGAAGCACTCACAGAATCTAGTGGAGAGGACAATGAGAAAGAAGAGGATTTTTGATGAGTCCAAAGTTCTAGACATGGCTTTGGACAAAAGGTTGCTACGATAACTCCATTTTTATAAAATCCACCAAGGGCGAACAATTAGAAATTACATCTTAGATATCGCAGAGCAGCACTAAAAGTGTCAAAATAAAAGCAATGATAGACAATGGGGCAATCAGAAGGTTTATTCATTGGAAAGCAGTACAGAGGTACAGACTAAGAATGACAAAACTGAAAAACAAAAACAGAATTCAGAACGTCGACAACACCGAAAACATCCTAGGGTGAATTAGGGAGTTTGTCTACCTCCAGCTATGAATTGAAAACCATGTCGAAATGATGAGGCTGTATGTATCAGATATCGGGGATGATGAGATAATTCTCGGGCTTCTCTGGCTGAGAACCCACAATCTAACAATTGACTGGCGGAATGAGACTCTGCACTTTCAGAATTGTCCCTATTGGTGCAAAAAAAAAACTGGTGAAACTAGCAGTACTAACAGTTGCTTCAGAAAATCCTACGCAGCTGTGAAACCAAAGAAAGGGTTAGTGCGACCTTAGTCTTACAGAAGCTAGCGAAGGAAGCAGAAAAAGACAAACTAAGGAAGTTAATCGAGGAGTCTATTCCTGCCCATTACCTCAGTCACTGATGGATCTTTGAAGAAGACACATCACAAAGCTTTCTCCCCCCCTGTACCTGGGACCATAAAATCGAGCTTAAGCCCAGTGCACCTGATGGAATTATGACAAAAATCATCCCTTTATCTAAGAATGAACAGGCTGAGCTCGACAAGTTCCTGGACGAGCATTTGAAGTGGAAGACCATTAGGACGTCCAAGTCACCCTATGTCTCTCCTTTCTTCTTTGTTAAAAAGAAGGACAAAAAGCTCTGTCCAGTACAGGATTACCAAAACTAAATGAACACACCATCAAGAACAGATACCCTCTCCCGCTTAGCTCGGATATTATGGAAAGCCTAAAGGACAAGTGCATATTTACTAAAATGGCTATCTGCTGGGGCTACAATAATATCCGCATCAAGGAAGGAGACCAGAAAAAGGCAGCATTCCTTACCAACTGAGGATTGTTCGAACCAATGATGATGTTCTTTGGCCTGACCAACTCACCAGCAATGTTCCAAACTATAATGAACGAACTCTTCAAGGACCTAATCATGATGGAGAAGTAATCATCTACATGGACAACATCCTGGTAACAACCATTCACATGGAGAGACATCGGAAGCTTATAGACAAAATACTCCATCGACTGGCAGAAAATGACCTCTTTCTCAAACCGAAAAAATGTACCTTCGAAGCGAGAAAGGTGGACTACTTGGGGTTTATCATCTCCCATGACAAAATAGAGATGGACCCAATAAAAGTCGAAGGGCTTTCCAACTGGCCTATACTTCGAAAGATATGAGACGTCCGGTCATTCCTATGGTTTGGCAACTTCTACCNGTGCTTCATCAAGGGGTATGCCTGCCTNGCACAACNCATGCATGACCTCACGAAAAAAGGATGCCAGATGGCACTGGGGGGGAACCCCAGCAGAAGGCATTTGATGCACTGAAAAAATGCATTCACATTCACACCAGTGCTGATCCAACCTGACACCATGAGGCCATTTAGGGTCGACATGAATGCTTCGCTCATGGCTACAGGAGGAATCCTGCTACAGTAGAGAGAAGACGGAAAGTGGCACCCATGCACCTACCTCTCTAAAGGATTTTCTTTGGTGGAACAAAACTATGACGTTTATGACAGGGAGCTACTGGCCATTGTCTGAGCCTTTGAAGCATGGAGACACTTTTTTGGAAGGCTCGGACNACGTANTAGAAGTCCACTCCAACCACAAAAACNTGACATTCTACAAAGATGCCCATAAACTGAACCACCGACAAGCTCAGTGGGCACTTTTTCTTGACCCATTTCAACTTCGAAATCCACCATNTCAAAGGGGCAGAGTGCGTGCCAGATGGTCTGTCTTGATGGCCAGACTTCNATGATGGAAAATCAGACAATGAAGAGTGAATTCTCCTAGATCAGGTGCTGTTCATAAAAGCACTCACATCAGAAGAAGACTCGGTCANNACCTCCCTGAAGGATCAGATTAGGGAGTCAGAGAATATGGANGATNAAATTGTCCTCACCNTGNAACTCATAAAGTCTACCGGACCTAGAANAATGTCAAAGGGAATNGAGGAATAGAACACAGAAGATGGCCTAATCCTCTTCAGGGGANGTATTTACATTCTGAAAGATCAGGACCTCTGCTGAGAGATCGTTTAACAGCACCATGACCCACCTGCTGCAGGCCATCCTAGAGAATGGAAAACAGTGGAAATAGTACAAAGGGATTTTTGGTGGCCAGGTATGACAGTATTCATTAAAGAATACATCAAAGGATGTGCAACCTGCCAGGCATCAAAGAGCCAGCCCAACAGGGTAGGAGTACTAATGATCTCTATACCAGCCGACATCCACGCACTTCCATTCCAAGTGGTCTCGACTGATTTCATCACGGTGTCGCGGTGAAAACAGGTTTTTGATCTAGGTAAGTAATCAGATTTTCCTACTTTCTCAGACCTTACTTATTGTTCGATGAGGAATTCTAAGTAAGCTGTGATGGGTGAGATTCGTAAGCTTAGCTTTTGCAAAAATCCAGATCAAATTGGGGAACAAACTATGTAAGATTTTGAATTCGACGAAAATCCTACCTGCTATATCAAACTGAGTGAGTCTTGGCACTGCAAGACTCAGAGGGTGAAATAACTGCGTGAGAATATCTGACTGATGATCACTGAAACAATGTATTATTCAAGTGCGCATGCTGGCAACACTATGACTGAATACAAAACAAAGCCCTGCTAGTCTAGGATTTACGACCTACTGACTAGATGAGTTCGACTATCTAAACTGTAGACTTAGTCTGGCTGAATAAACTGCACTCTCCTAGTCCGAAATCTTGCTCCTTATATACCTTTCACCACCCTCAGATTGATGATGGCTGAGGCAGATGAGTCAGCAAAATGCACATAGTGCATTTGCCTAATTTGTCTGTTATTCTATGTGCACATGCGGCTCTTATTTCTAGCAAGTTCTGCATCCTTCTCTAGCATTCTGATGCATGTGCTACTCTCAGGCACAAGGTTTCCAGAACCTTCCAGTTCCCGCCGGCATATGCCAGACCTGATATCGCCACCAAATCTAAGGAAAATTCGAAAAAATCACAAAAATAATATGTAGACACATATGTCCATTCTGCAGAATATCAATCAATGATAAGAGGTAGGGAATGTATATCAGGTGAGGGGTGCATGAAAGAGTGTGAATCAGTAACAAGAAGAATAAATAATAAATGAGTGCTCAAGTCAGAATCATTTCAAACTGATGGAATATTCACATCAGATGATGGAGAAGGCGGAGGTGCGTTGTACTGGTAAACCGATGAAATGGAAGGAGGTAATGAAGTACGTGAAGATGAAGAAAAGAGAGAACGGGTCCAACTGACCAGTCCCCAGAAATCCCTCATATGGGCCAGCTTCTCCTCACGCGCAATCTGATCCATCAGCGCCGAAGTTGGCCATGTATGCGTGTCTCGTCCTGTGAGACCGATCCAAGCGTACCAATGATGAAACTGTGACATTATCGTCCAGCAGTTCGGCACAACCAAGACTGTCATCAAGTCTCCTCTCATCACCTTATACTCCATCCACGACCTTTCCTGCTTAAGCTCACGCGATACCCTCCCTTGCAGTCTCAAACTCGCGATGCTGAATGGTCGTGACTCCACCAACATTCTGACTCTGATTGGGCAGCCCAGGTCTTGGACCAACTGCCATGATCGTTCGGTCTCGGAAAAGGCGCTGATGATCATGTGTGGGTTCGGGGTGCACGAGACGTTCAAAAGAGATGTTGATTGAGCGGATGAGTAGATGGATGAGGTGATAGATGGGGTAGCCGGGTAGTCAGGGCTGGTGGGATCAATGAGTTTAGAGACTGAGACTTCAGAGATATCGACTTGAATAGAAATGGGGGGAGAAATTAACATAGTGAGTATAGGTTAATTCGAGAAGAGAGAATGAAGGGTGCGTGTTTCTCAAGCGGCGTTCGGTGCTTATATCAAAATTATGCTTATGTAGTTAGCCGAGGTTCAACCTCAAGCTCATGTCCGAAACCGTATTTCGGCGTGTCAATGTGTCAACCCATTTCTACTAATATTGCCACTGCAGTTGCATCGTGAGTAGAACACCTCACTCACTGTGAATATCTCACATCATTGGACCGCAAACTGTGGTCCAAATACTCTGACTGTTTTCCCTCTACACTTCCCCCCACCCATCAACTACCTACAGATGTTCTATATCGCATACGCTTGCGAGATCCACAAAAACCACTTCCTCCATGCTCTTATCCTTGCCCATGCAAGTACCGTGAAGCTTAGCATACACTACTCCAGCAACACCTTGCCGATGGCCACATACGACCAAGCTCAAGCAAATACGCATCTCCCTCCTTTGTCATTCTGAAGGCTGATCCTAATGTTCTTCCACATTGGGTTAACAACTACCGCCAAATCAACCTCAATACCATACCTGATAACCACCCACTACCACGCATAGATGACATCTTGACTGACTGTGCTAAAGGCAAAAATGGATATGACTAATTCATTCTTTCAGACTCGTGTCCATCCCGATGACATCCACCTCACCACTGTCATGACCCCCTTCGGACTCTATGAATAGATCGTAATGCCTATGGGTGGACGAAATGCACCTGCTACTCATCAACCTGCATGTGCGCAGCACTCTGTAAATACATCAGGAAGATCTGTCATGTTTACCTCGATGACATCATCATCTGGTCTCAAACAGTAGAAGAACACATTACTAATGTTTCGCTCGTCTTACAAGCACTCCGTGACGCTCACCTCTACTGCTCACCAAAAAAGACATCTCTCTTTTGTGATAGGGTAAACTTTCTCGGCCACGTCATCTTCGCTGATGGCATTGAAGCTGACCCCTCTAAAATTGACCGGATCCTCGACTGGCCTGTTTCTACACGTGCAATGGATGTACGAGCCTTCCTTGGCCTCGTACGCTATATCTCGTCTTTTCTACCACAACTCGCCAAACACACGCATATATTGACACTACTAACAACTCTCGACGCAGAAAAACAATGGCCTGGATGGTCGCCCAATGATCAACTTGCATTCGATGCTATCAAACAGTTGGTTATCAGCTGTGAATGTCTCACGACAATCGACCACGACAATCCTAGACCAAACAAAATCTTCGTGACCTGCGACACTAGCAATTGGTGAACCAGTGCCATTCTCTCCTGGGGCACCACCTAGGAAACTGCTTGTCCCATTGCCTTCGACAGCACACAGTTATCTGGTCCTGCCCTGAACTATCCTGTCTATGAAAAAGAACTGCTCACCATCATATGTGCCCTCAAAAAATGGCAATGCGACCTCCTCGGCATGCCCTTCATCATCTGAACTAATCACCGCACACTCGAAAACTTTCAAACTCAGTGCGACCTTTCTTGTCGCCAATCCCGATGGCAAGATTTCCTATCACAATATGATTTTACTATACAATACATTCCCAGTCCTGACAACACAGTCGCAGATGCACTTTTCTGTTTACCTCCTGACTCTTCTGTCTCTGCACTGGCTTCCCTATCTTCTGATTTCTCCACCATCCCGATCTCTAACCCTACCAGCCACCTTTCATTATTAGCTGCCATTTTATCTGTCCACTCTGATGCCGCCTTTCTCAACTCCATCCTCGATAGCTACCAAATCGACCCTTGGTGTCAAAAGCTGCTTCAGAACCTCACAAGCTTCCCAAATGCCCGACTTGACCATGATGGCCTTCTTTTCATTGGTTCCCATCTAGTAATACCGAGAATTCCAGCTGTCCGAGAAATACTCTTTCAAGCTGCTCATGATGTGCTCAGACACTTCAGTACTGACAAATCATATCTCACACTCTGTGACTCTTATTATTAGCCAGGCATGCAGAAAGACATTGAACAAGGATATATACCCGCTTGTCTAGACTGTCAACACAACAAATCTCTCATTCACTGCCCTTTCAGACCATTACATCCATTACCAGTCCCTGACGACCGATGTCAGAGCATCGCCATTGACTTCATTGGCCCACTTCCCCTCGATCATGAGTTCGACTGCATCATAACATTTACAGACCGCGCTGGCTCCAACATTCGCCTCATACCCACCACCTCTGACATTACAGCTGAGCATTTCACTGCGCTCTTTTTTGAACACTGGTTCTGCAATAATGGCCTACCCGACAACATTGTCTCTGATCAAGACAAACTCTTTACCTCCTCATTTTGGACTACATTCAACTGCCTCTGCGGTGTCCACCTGAAACTCTCTTCCTTGTACCACCCGCAAACTGATGGGGCAAGTGAATGCACCAACAAATCCATCATTCAAGCTCTCTACTTCCATGTCAATCGACAGCAAAAGGGATGGGTCCGCACGCTTCCTCTTGTTCATTTTTACCTTATGAATACAATTAATGCATCTACAGACTTTTCTCCCTTTCAATTATATACGGGCCGTTCACCTAGATTACTTCCCCCTCTCTCTTCTTCTTCCTCTCTCCAACCTCCTGATAACAACCCCACTGCACATGCTATTCTCGCACAATTACATGCTACTTCCCGCGATGCCCTTGACAACTTGCTTGCTTCTAAAGTCACACAGGCTCACCACTCCAACCGCTCCCGTGCACTTGATCTGCACTTTAAAGTCAGCGATCACATTTTACTCTCCACCTTTCACCAACATCGTGAATACACAAACCCCGATGAACACCGCATTGCAAAATTTATGCTACACTACAATGAACTGTACATCGTCACAAGTGCTAATTCAACCAAAAGTACCTACACCCTCAATCTGCCCAACTCACCACAATCCTTCTTAACATTTCATTCCTCCCTCCTTTGCCCTTTCTATCTGAATAATGACACCTCGTACCCGTCCCACACCCTACATTGTCTGCCTCCCATACTCAGTGAGAACGGACAAGAAGAATGAACCGTCAATGAAATTATTGATGAGCATTCCCATGGATGCGGTCGACAATACCTCATCATCTGGAAAGGTTGAGGTCAGGAGGACAGCAGGTGGCTCCCGGCTCATGAACTCTCCGAATGTGTAGCGCTCGATCGTTGGAAATCCAAACATCATGTCGCACCATCTCCTCCCCAAGCACTTTTCTCTCCTCCATCGATCACTCCCTTGGAAGTGAACCTACCACAACCATCATCCCGACCTACGCGTGCTCACCACCTACCACAATGATTTTATTCATAGCGGGGAGGAGTGTAAGCTGAAGCTTACCACCAACACAAATATAGCAACACACTTACCAGATCAAGCAGCAGCCTTGGAGTACTTCCGCGATGGGATGCATACACACAATAACATGGTTTCCCATCAAGGACGCTGGGCCCAGGGTTGAAGCAATAGCACATACATAAAAAGGACAGTAGACTATATAGCTATTCATTCCGCCTTCCTCTCTCTCACTTTCACTACCATATGATAAACCTCACATAAAAAAAAAAACTCAAATAGACTTCAGTGACCCGTTCGTCCTGCATGATCTAGTGAGCCACGTCATCACAACCGACATCGTGCTACACCAGTACAACACACCTCCACCTTTATCGTCATCTGACATGAATATTTTGTCAGTTTGAGATGATTCTGACTAGAGCATTCTTTTTACTTATTTTTCTGAATACTTATTCACGCTCTTTCATACACCCCTCATCTGATATACATTCCCTACTACCTCTCGTTGATTGATATTTTGCAGAATAGACATAAGTGCCTACATATTACTTTGTGATTTTTCCGAATTTTCCTTAGATTTAATAGCGATATCAGGTTTGGCATATGCCAGCAAGAACTGAAAGGTTCTAAAAACCTCGTGCTTGAGTGTAGCACATGCATCAGAATGCTGGAGAATGGTGCAGAACTTGCTGGAAATAAGAGCCACATGCGCATATAGAATAATGGACAAATTAGGTAAATGTGTTGTGTGTATTTTGCTGACTCATCCATCTTAGTGATTACTAATCTGAATATGATAAAAGGTATATAAGGAGCAGGATTTTAGACTAGGAGCAGTAGTTTTAATAGCCAGACTAAGTCTACAAGTTAGATAGTTAAACTTATCTAGTTAGTAGGTCGTAAATCTTAAACTAGCCAGTGCTTTATTTTGTGTTCAATCGTAGTGTTGCTAGCATGCACACCTGAATAATACGTTGTTTCAGTCATCATCAGTCAGATATTCTCATGCAGTTATTTTGCCCTCTGAGTCTTGCAGTGCCGAGACTTACTCAGTTTGATACAGAAGGTAAGATTTTTGTTGTATTCGAAATCTTACATAGTTTATTCCCTAATTTTTATTTGAATTTATGCAAAAGCAAAGCTCACAGATTATATCCTTCACAGCTCACTCAAAATCCCTCATCAAACAATAGGTAAGGTCTGAAAAAGTAGGAAAACCTGATTACTTACCTAGATTGAAAACTTGTTTTCACCACGACACCGCTCACGAATATATCTGGTCATTTTTTATCTCCCACAGGCAGACCTTACAAACAAAATAGAAGACAGTTGTTTTGCTTTACTTGTTAAGAGAGGGCCACTATGTTGCACGGCATAAACAATTTCTGCCTTTTTTTAACTTTATTTTATATAATATGCAAATTTATTCTAATGTTTTTTATCAGACTCTTGAAAACATTAAGTAATGTTAATTTGATCTCTCACCTAAGTAGTTTACTATAAATCCCTAGCTATATAATTTTAGATTTTATAACATAGCACACAAACTCAAAGGCCTCCAACCTTGCTTGGCGTCTAATTCATTTCTTTCACATAGTAACTCAACAAGAGGCTTAATGATGCCTAAGTCTTTGTTGCTCCTATAATCAATATCCTTAAAAACAACCTATCTGCCCTATCTCATGGCACACATGAGAATTCCTTCTTTCCATTCGAATGTCCCACAATTTATCGGAGAAGAAATGTAAGATCCAAACAGAGAGCACGGGTCTAATGAGATATATGCTAAAGAGATGGTAATAATCTAATTCTTGACATTAGAATGCAGGACAGCAGCAAAGTGAGACAGTATGAGAAACTTTCCTATGGAAGGTGTTGACATAATAAAGGTAAGCAAGCATAACAAGAATAAAGAGCAAGGGCACGCAACACTTGAATGGTGGTTAAGTTGAGATGAGGGCTGAGTCAATGTGAGATGCAGGACTTCTGAAGTAAGGGAGGAGCGCATGCTGGAGACCGATGATATTGTGGATGACACTGCACAGAAGGCAGAAGAAGTGACAGATGCAGTGCTTTCAGTCATGGGGGTTGATGCGGAAGCCAATGCTAAGGTTGTGGGTATCGATGAGGATGCACCCGACATCAGAAGTGCACCCGTAGATGATGCACTAGTTACTACAATCCAGTACTCGCATCACATTCCACAAAATACATGTGTACAAGAAAAGTCCAACAATAATGAAAAGGTGACCAAAGAACCTGGCATGAAATTGATCCTCTGTGTGCGTGGCTATGTAGCTGACATCGGTGCTTCTAGGAACAATGTATTGAAAACCTGTAAAGACAACAAATAATCAACCTTAGGTTTAGACGAGAGTCCGAGGAATCTGTACCTCATCCACAATGATATATATGATATGCTGATTGAGTCTTTAGTTTTGAAGCACGGCAAATATTCATCGTGCACCTCATCAGTAAAACGGCACTTCATCTTACCTAACTTACTCTACTTAGATCTTTTTTACAACTTACTGTCCCCGTTCAAGGTCAGCTAAGTACCTGGCAAGGCCAATAAACTTTCAGAAGTTTGAAGACTTCTAAAAGTTGCACCTTATTTGTGCAAGTTCAGCAAGTTGTGCACAAGAACTAAAAAATATGAATTAAAAAGCAATTTCGTGAGCATTAGCATCTGAGTATTTGTTAACATAGTAAGCGGCAAATGCGTAGAGTGAATAAGTATGTTTGAAATCACGTGGAATGAATTCCTCTCCGTAGACCCCAATCAAATGTGCGGCGTGCATCACTGAATCTAAATGTATGACAGATTGAACTTGCTTTCCATCCGCATCAAACTCTGGCCGTTCCATCCACATGCCCGTCTGATTGCATGGCTCAGCAGAAACTGGCACAAACCAATTCACGAGCGCACAAGGATAAGTTGTATCATGAAATGAAAAAGAAAAGAAAAGTTCTACTTGAGCGACGTGCAACCCACGCATTCCCTCCAAATTCGGGTTTTTCTCTGCAAAGATACAGTCACGGCGTGCGGGGCCACGGCGCCATGCCGGATTTGCTCGGATCCTTTGACGGTGCATCCCATTAATACCCGAGGGGTCACTTGGTGAGTAGAAGAGTGCGAGCGCTGAATGGAAAACCTTGATCTTGCCATTGAACGTAGGGCAGTCAGATAAAGTGACTTCAGAAGCCGGTAGTGGCGCATCCAGATTAATCTGATCATATAAGAATCGTCGAATAAGAGATGAGAGGAGTTGGCAATGAATCTTGTTTCCCAAGTCTTGAACGTTGTTCGGATACCCACGTGCTAGGTTTGTTGTCAGAATTCAACATGCTAAGAGTGAACTGTGCAAATTACCTTTCTTTTTGGCAAGCAAAATGGTTGCCTGAACTGGAATGCCCTCAACAGCTTCGGCTTCAGCATCTCCACGATGCGCGCTGACTAGTCGAAGATCTGGAGCACGATCTGCAACCAGTTGGACTGATCGTGAGATACACGGTCCTTGAAGCATGCCGCGTGCGGTGAAATCCTCACGAGAGGCCGCCAGTTTATCGAGTCGTTGATTTGTTAAGAGCATTTGGCCTAACGCATTGAAATGGCTTGATCATCGCCAAGGTTCCTTAATGGCTTTAATATGCTTGGACTCTGTGATCGACGAACACAGACCATTGAGAGCACCAAAGTCTTGTATGAGGTTGTGGTAGTGGGTGAGCGAATGCTGGCAAGGGAGGGAGAATCCAACCCTAACGCCGGTCTCCTCAAAGATAACACGGTCGGCATGAAACCGTGCTAATGCATCGTCTATCTCTTGAAGCGTTGATTCGGTGATTACGGAACGACGGACCAGGTAGCAAAAATCGATAAATGCGCTGATCGTGTGTACCATCTGAGGAGGAATATGCCCAGTGATGGCAGGCAAGTAGACCTAATGAGAAATGCGATGAGATAACTGATAATGCCAACGTGATTGAGGACTACGACTTACTTTCATCAATGCTTTAGAGTCGTCGCCTGTCCATTGCTTGAAGCCGCGGCCATCTGGGAAGCATCGTAAGCCTGGAAAAGAAGGAACTGCAGTGATACTGCATTGAATAAATGTATATCAGCATCATATCACGTAGCTTGAGGAAATATTGACTTACCGCCGGTCAATATCAGCGATAATTGTGGACGCCCCATTTGCACCATGCGTGACCTTCAAATAGCTCTCCACCCATGACACGAGATGATCTTTGAACGTTCCCTTGATGACCTGATGGAGAATATCGAAGGATAGGAGTTCATGGATATTTGCACGGGGAAAGGCGGTGGTGAAGGGCTGTAAAAGAAGGGTAGGATCGGCATTAGCAATGGAAACAGAGAAGAACAAGGAGCAGACGCACCAACACATTGTCGATAATGCCATATCTGTCCCACAAGGTCTTGACGTCGTAAATATCCATCAATAAACATGTGTATTCATGTGAGCGTGGGATGCCACTACTATCTAAATCATCAGCTGGCGCTCCACATCTAAAATACCATTGCAGTCAGTTACAGTGGAAGTGGTACGATGGATATTCCAGATGCACTTTGGGCACCAGCCTGACACGATGCAAGCGAGCATGACTTGTTCTGGGTAGTCAGCGATGTATGGACCTAAAGAAAAGATGATCCGCCACAGGTGGCCATCTGGGCAGCGTGCAATCTCAGGCGTTGTCATTCCAGTGTGGAGGGATTCGAGAATAGTAGTTAGTGATATGTGATATAATTGACAGTGAAACTTGCGAAATGTGCCGTCATTGGCATACTCTCTATCGGCTGAATGAGTGATGATCAGCGTGAAGAAGAATCAAGAACAAGCTGAGGGCATACTTTTCGGTATGGCTAGAAAGCCAACCAAACTCACCGCATTCCGATGCGCACGCCGAACATTATTGCGAACATTACCATTCGAAAGATACAGAGGGTAAAATTCTGTATGACCCGTGGCTACTGAGACTGTTGTCTTGTCGGAGCCGAGAATAATGGGCACAAGCATAGCACCGTGTGTTTCGGGATCCTTTGCAATCTCGTTCTAGAAACGTTAGTGAACAGGTGAATAAGAAGTAAATTTCGTAACGTACCACCTGCCGCCATGCCCAGTTTCCTGTCATGAAGTCGGACCAAACCCGCTCGGATGATTCATTGAAGACTTGCGCTGGTGCGTAGTCCATTTCGCCGTCATAATCAGGATTGGATAGTTGATTCAAGATGAGTGCACGAGGATCGCGAAACCAAACATCGTAGGTATTCTGCATCCATGGGGGAGGCTCACCATCAGGAAGTGTCCCTGTATAGCGTACAGAGAACGAGTCCCACTTGACATCACCCAGCATTATCGAGTCAATGGTCTTGTAGAGATCTATGTGATCAGCAAACGGTGGCTGCTCTCCTTCCTTTTGTGATGATGCCCAAAGCTCCAAGATAGTGTCGATTCGTGTTGCAGGCATCTGATCTTGTCGAAACAAGAAATCTGCGAGTTCGAATTGTGTCTGATCCCTGAATGGTGTCCATGATGTGGTATCTCCCGCATTCACATATGCAGGAGGAGGCGTGTTCGGTGGGAGATCGTTACCGTCTGCATCAATGGGGACTCCTATAGAGTGTGAATTAGTAGATTCAGAAATAAATAAAAGTTGGCATGCTCACCATCGAGCAATGGATGGTACACCCGACGAGCTCCGGCATGAAGGGGAGCTGGAAAGTCCCCTTCATCTGGGACTTCTTTGACAGAGGCTTGATATAAATGAGGGGGAGAAGACAAAGGATGCGGTGAGGGTAATGGCGATGGCGCCAGTGATGGCAACGGTGTTGGTGATGGAGGTTGTGCATGTATAACTGTCGGATGAGCTGCCGTTCGGTGTTGACGTAAGCCTCCCAATGATACAAAACCACGACGGCACCTAGCCGTTGTTCCAAGATGGCATACAAACTGGCGAGGCTTGAATGTTTTGAGAATTGGTGGAGCTGGAGGGTCCATTTGTCAAATTGGTTGAAGTCAGCACCTATTGCGCAGAGAAAAATAAGACAATTACTGTCGTTCGATACTAAGGCCTGAGGACCAGTATTTTCTTGTCTGTCAGTTTGACTCCAGCGTTAAATGTGAAAAGATACTGAGCGCTGTCTTGTTTCTTTCCTTCTTTGGAACACTAATAGGCAAAATCGTCAACACCCTCGAGAGTCGCATGCATCCATAATACGTGTGACATTACCTTCCGAACCTTCAAATTATGCGTCGTTCAGGTTGTTGCTCCCACATCCCTCTTTCCCTTCCACTATGTCCTCTGTCCCTCCCACCATGTCGTCAGCCTCACCTAGGAGAACTCATATTCAGAACCGGCATGCTCACCCTGGTGCTCCCGACATGCCCATTCCACGTCGTACCAAGGCACAAGTAGAAGCGGACACGAGGGCTGCCGCCGCCAATAATAAAAAAAAGGAATCTNANNNNCAAGCAGCCAAGGTAAAGCGGCTTGCTACGTTTGTTGAGGACGCGCATGCACAGATGGCCCTAGTTAAGGAAGAAGCATCGCAGCCACCAGCATCCGATCAGAAAAGGATGACTCACACACCTGTTGGTAGATCGCCTATAGGCCGCGACTCAACCGTCGATGCCGAAACGGATGATAATGGTAAGTCAATTGCTCTTTTACTTTCAGTTCTGATCTAAAAGCAGAGGTGAGAATGTGTTAGTGGAAGCAGATGAGCACGATATAAACATGGTCAAAAGGGATGCTACTGAAGAGTGGGAACTCGATGAGGACTCACCGATGGTGGACGATGGGAACGAGCTGACTGTCAGGAGTCAAAATGATCCCACTGAACATCATGCCATGCCGCAAAGGCATGCAGCGGCACTCCAAGCCGTTGAGCACCTGAGCGAGCCGACCCTCAAAAGAAAGGTGCCCACTGCAAAGGGGGATCTGTATGTCAATTTTAACATTTATTTTATGCATGGTATCATACTCACCTGCTTGCAGGACCACTGCACGACAAACTTCGAAAAAATTCAAGTCGACCTTACCTTCTGGTTTGCTCAAGCAGTGGAAAAGCCAATTACCTCTCGTTGAGTATGCCACCGACCACGAAGATGATCTGGATGAGCCAGATCGGGACTTAGATCAGATGACAGATGAAGGCAGTATGACACGATCAGATAAGCGAACTGCCAGAATGACTACTGGACGCCGCCCTCTGAAAAAGGCTGTGGCATCTAATTCTTCTGCCTTCGCTAAAGCCTTTAATGCTCGCATCGATTACAGCGCTGCCACCGCCAATGCCCGTGCTGCAATAGAGGAAATTTTTGCTGACGATCTACTATACGATTCCGACACGCCAGACATGTTTGAGAACGGAGGGCTTGAAGATGATGGTGATGGATTCGAGAGGGTGTCGCAAGGCTCAGGGATGAGATCAGACTTGACCAGAGTTGTGAGAGTTGTAAGAGGGAGCTCTGAGGTGCAGATGGAAGAGAGTGAAGTGCAGGACGACTTGGATAGCAGTGTCAGCATGCCGAAGACAAAAGTAAGTCATTTTAGTGCGATTTTGTTGATTGTCAAATAAGGGGACTAGACTACTTATCGACAGGTTTCGCGGGAGGTGAGCGTGGTTAATACACCTGAGCCTATGCCAAAGCAAGTACATCGTCAAGCTCGGAATCAACAACGTGAAGAGTCCAGTGTGCCAAAGCCTATCTCAAAGTACGTACGTCGTCGTGCCCAGGCTCAGCGAGAGGAGAACACCACTGTGAGGGCAGTCAAGCCCACAGTGCAGCAGAATTTTGGTGGGGCTATACACATGCCCAAGCAAGTCCATCAGCAGGTTCATCAGCTGCGTGCAACTAAAGTGAGTTTTTCGCTCCTATAATTCATTGGCAGATAGATATCTTGTGCTAGGATATAACGAATACTACCACTCGGCGCAACTCTAAGCGACAGGGGGAAAGTTCTGTTGATGGTAACGTCGTGTCTTTGAAGGTATGATAGACCTTTTTTCTCGACTTGTTTACTTACATACTATGCATAATAGGCTATCGCGGGCATTGTGAAATCATGCACTCCATCGCGTTCAGGTGGTTTTCTGACTGCTGTAGACAACATTTCTCTCTCATCCTCAATGACCAGCACACCTTCCACTACGATGAAGCGTAAGAAAGTGATCTTCACTAACGCTGACCTACCCCAAGCCTGTTTGCAGCAATGGAAGCTTGTATTCATGCTGATGTGGCTTGATTGGATGGGAGGTCGTGAAAATCTCTGGGACACAGATGTCCTCGAGACCGCTCAGCACCATTGGAACAAAGTATTCCCTGATTGTCCGGCTACGCTCGCCGCAAAGGGGGAGCCAATTTTCGGAGTGGTAAGTGTTGAATATTCTGTGCAGAAGATTACCTATCTCATGTAAACAGGCCAGCCAATGTGTCTACGAATGGCATGGCAATTTTGGGAACGATGCTGTGGCTGCCGTCGAAACATTTTTCAAAGAACACTCAGATCTTCTGCAAACTCCCGATGATCGTGCAGAGTTTATAGCCTATGCGATGCCGACAGACAATGACGCACCGGTAATACCTGCCTTGTGGGCGATGATTGACACTGAGCCTCTTCCAGAAGATGACGCTGTTGTAAGTAGTCCTCACTCCCTCCCAATATCACTATGATAGTACTACTGACTGGATCATGTATTTCAGATTCATTCAGGCACCTTCTGTTCAAAATTTATCTTGCGCTCACTCTTCAGTCATCTCAAAAACATTCAAGGACTTCCTGATTATGCCAGGAGTAAGAAACATGCCATTGGAGCTGTGGCCCTCGCGGCTTGTGCGGTAAGCAATTTCGCATACCATGGATTGGATAATATTCATGGCTTCACTCTTCAGACTGAGCGCGCACTTCTTATGTGGTCAACGGGTGTATTTGTGAAAGAAACTGGCAAGAAGGCCTATTTTTTGGAGAATAATTGGGGTCTGAAGACGGCGGAGTATGTGAACGTGCTCAAAGCGAAGAAGAAGAAGGGCTGGATGAAGCTCATAAAGGCCGCCGAATTGTTGATGGAGGCAGAACATCGTGGCACGGCTAGAGCAGTGGCACAGAGGGCGGAGGGTTCGGGCGGGGCTACTTCTTCGGCACGTTCAATGTGTGTGGACATGGACACGGATTCTGAAATTTCTGAATAAGCTGCGAGATGTTCTTTGAATTTTTATAGGTTCTCCACGCCCTGTTATGCATGTCACATATGTTTTATCTGTCCGAATCTACTGCGCTATTCTGTTGGTCTTGCATCATCACTTGATCAGAACTTGCACGAAAATAGTCAACTTGCATGCCACATCATAAGTTAGCATTACTTGCAACAAGGACACACTCTGGAATCAAGTAGCTATAAGTCGAGAACTTGGGTCCTTATCTGAATACTTATGGGTACTTGAAATGAAACACCTGTCTGATTCAACTTACAGCAGGTACGGAACTTGCTCGGCTTCTGTAACTTAGATGACTGCTGCAAGTCCTCCAAGTTTGGTAAGGTCTCGAAAGGTGAGGTGCCGTTTTGCTGATGCTCAGCGGACGTTTAAACGTCCGATCATGTTAGCAGCCAAATCTACGATGATTATCAGTGTCTGTTAAGCAGCACAAATGACGACAATCAGAGCCATGCCTGAAATAAGAACAGATAGCTCATAATTGTACGAAGCTTCTCCTCAGTGGTTCAAGATACAGAGGATTCCTTCAAACATTCCGCTAGGCTACAAAGAATCACGAAATAGGTTGACGAAGTTTATAACATGCTGCTCATCCAGAAACACTGTAATTGTCTCACGAATCTTCTTGATGAATGGGCAATCATTAGACAGTAAGATCCATCGACTGATTGCATGAACCTTTCCACTGTGCTCACTAAAACCTGCTGGAGAATTATCACAATGACTTGTCGGCGCAACCAATTGTTCTTCTTATTGAGCTCAAAGATAGCCAACAGAAGATCGCATATTGGCACGGAAAAACTCGACGAACTCGTCTCTCTATCGAGGGGCTTGAGATCACCAGAAAATTGTAGAAGTGTGTCGTCCGATGCCGTCTTTCTCGAAGCTCTAAGGGCTTGTGCGATTATGTCCTCATTGGTGGTTGCACCACCCACTATGCTTGCCAGCTCGGCAGCTTGTCGTGTCAAGCGCTGTATCATGACATTCGACATCGACAGCCCGAAGAACACGACATCGATACTTTCCGCGACAGAGTGGTACATCGTCCGGGAGAGATCTTTCCCAGGAAATGCTGTGGATGCCTTGGTGGAGCTTGGTTCGGGCGATGAAAGTCGAGTTACGCGATAAGAATGCTCGCAACTCTACACTTCAAAAACCACCTGAAGGAGGAGCAAAAATAAGAATAAGAGAAACGGCAAGCGGAGCTGAGAGGCGAACGTACTGGAAGCGCACGCAGTCTGCGGGAGCTGCAAGGCTGCTTGTTGATCCACAGAGGTGTTATTGGACATGAGATATGTTGGGCAGTGGAAGGGAAAGCCTGAGAGGTACAAACGCAGGACAAATCGGTGCTGATTGTTGAATGGTGTGAGCACGAGTTAGAGGACAATATTGAGGAGAGACGGACAACGATGAACAACAATGCGAAGACTCGGTGCCAGCGTGCGCGTCGAGAAACGCGCGCCCCTGCACGATTGGTTCGCTAACGAGGTGTCGGAGGGCGCGCTTGACGTTGTCCCGACTATCGAAGACGACGCCATGGAGAC